>JAYEPQ010000013.1:8096004-8376004 GCA_036321105.1 Dracaena cambodiana | reverse complement strand
CCTCAATCTATTATAATTATAAACAAATACAATTATAATCATAATATAATGTAATTATTATCATTATATAAAACCTAATTAACCAGCCGCAACAAATTCCATCGTAACTTTGTGATATCTGATCCAACCTTCCCACGTTCGGCCGGTCTCCACTAGATCCGCTCTCCACCAGCGCGGTCTCTCTCAGATCTGCAAGGAGCAGGTACGCCCGCAAGGAGCCGCTATGTCCGCAAGGAGCCACTCGATCTCCTGCAGCCCATCACATCGCAATATCCGCAAGGAGCAACGATTTCCCCGCACAGCCTCCCCTGCAGCCCTTCACATCACCTTGCTGCAGTCCCTCCCCATAGCCCCTCATCGAATTGCTGTAGCCCCTCCCTGCAGCCCCTCCCTGCAGTCCCTCCTGCAGCCCATCATCACCCATGGCTGCCGTGTACCCCTGTCCCGCATCCCGCAGTCCCGCACACTTTCCCACAGCCGCACAACCCCCACTCAAGCATTATCAATAGTAAGCTACCATACCGAAGACTCATTGCTAGTTCCATTATTTATGCTATTATTTCATTGACGCTTGATTGTTCTTTGTGATTAATATTTTGTGTGTTTAATTATTGTTATTTTATTGTATGACTATTTAGTTTCTCTTTATCATTATCTTATGATTTATATAAAACTATTAATAGAATTTTCTTTGCTAGTCCATAGGTTTAAGGTTATTACAGATAAATATGCAGGAACCCATATAAAGAGAAATCCAATAACAACAATGTTTAAATGATAAATAGAAACTCGTATAAATTTGTCTATGTAATCCCCTAATTTATCTTAATATACAGGTGATGGTCTATGTCTATTGATGAGTGCCATATGTTGCATATTTATAACCTCCATGTTATCTATTTTTTTATTTAAATAATACTACTCGGATATTTTTAGTGTGTTTTTAAGGTAAACATATTCCTACAAGGAAATGACATAAATTTAAAGCCGGATTAGGAAACCAAACCCAGAGAGGAGTTAAAAGTGAGTAAACCTATAAGTTTATGATGCTGCAGAGAGTCAAAATTTAATACAGTCATTCAGATAAAAGGCAAAGGACTAGAGACTAATGCAGAAGAAATGTAGAGCCATGATTGCACTCTTTTGCCTCTATTTGGCGGCATTTACTGCCAATTGGCTGCTCCATAGGGCCCAATCTGGGTGAATTTTCTATGGAGGTTTCGATGTAATTTTTTAGTTTCTCAATTATACTCAGATTAGGGTTTGATTCTCCGAACCCTATATATTAGCTGTATCCTTGTAATCTAGGATTTTTTATGATGTAATTTTGTACTCATAATTATAAATAAAATTAGGATTTTCCCCAAGGGGTGATGGCCGCCATACTGACTCTAGAGGTACCCTTTTCTACTTATCATTATTTTTTAGGTAATCTTCTCCTAATTGCTTTTTAGATAGATTTATCTTACTTTCTAGTGTAAATATTTAATTGCTTTTTGGGAAAATAAGATTTTTAATCACTTTCATGAATAAAAGTATGATTTTGCCAATTAGGAGTATGTGTAGCTAATTAGTTTAGTCATAGGATATAGATGAAACTAGGGATTAATCTCATATTAATCTATTTGTAATTTTTCTAAAATAAAAATAAAAAAGATAGGATTTTTCTATGAAATAATAAAAATACAAGAACTTGTAAATTATAATTTTGATAGGTTATGCTTAATTTAAATATTTTGATAGCCTACGCTTAGTTAGAGCTTGGAGTTGTTGGTTTTTATTCGTTTTATTGACTTTATCTAACAATTTAGTTTATCTCTATAAAAAGTAATTTCTTTAATGGATTATACTTGTACACCACTTGATAGTCCATACTTAGAATACTTTAAATAGGAATTAAAACCAAAAGATCAGATTTTATTAAAGAAGAAAGACAAATAGATAATATTTAGTTGCAAACTAGTGGTTACATATTCTAGGCTTATTAGAATTGCAAATCATCAATCTAGACTCATAATTAGCTCGTCAAGATAATAGAGTTAGCAAGATTGCAAAATACTCTAGATCCCTGTGGGAACAATCTGTTAGCGCTACAACTGACACTGTGTGCTTACAGTAGATATTTCACATTAAGTGAATAGATAATATTTAGTTGTGAACCAGTGGATTATATATTCTAGACTAATTAGAATTGCAAATTATCAATCTATACTCATAGTTAGCTCGTCAAGATAATAGAACTAGTAAGATTGCAAAACACTCTAGATCCCTGTGGGAACAACCTGTTAGCGCTACAACTGACACTGTGCGCTTGCAGTAGATATTTCACATCAAGTGTTTGGCGCTGTTGCTGGGGATCGACGGTATTTTCTTGCTTTTTCTAACGTTTTACGGGTTAACGGTGTGTGTTGAGTGTGCAGAAACCAGAAAGTGCAGATACAGGAAGATAAAAGGGATCAGAGGAGTTTCAGAGATGCGTAGCAGAAACCAGAGAGACAATCTCTTTGGTTCTGCCGCTAATTCGCAGCAAGAACCGTCAAATAGCAGCAGCCCAAGTGAATTCTGATCCCATATTTTCTCCAGTTCTGTGTTTTGGTTCTCTAGTTTTGTAAAAAAATAAAAAAAATATAGTAGGAACAGTAGGAATCACATCTTTTCTTTGATCATATCTCTTCCACCATTTTATCTTCACCACACCTCACTTCTTACATTAGTTTAGGAAACTCACGCATTCACGGTCGCTGGTTCATGCCACATTGGACCCATGATCAATTTGGTCGATTAATGAGATCAAATTTGTTTATGAGAGACAAGATGGACCAACCGATCTCAATCCTTCAGGATCGATGTTACCTGTTGCACACATCACTACCATCATGCATCAAACTCCCATAGGCAGTGGGTAATCACTATGAACTGAAACAGCAGTATATCAGCATGCTTTCTAAATTTACTGGTTTTGATTCTGAGGATGCATATCTCTTTATCAGTGAATTTCAGGAAATGTGCGTGATGATTAAACTGCAGCACTTGTCGGAGGATGCAATTAAGCTCCACTTCATTCCATTCCTCTCAAAAATAACACCAAGAAGTGGTTGTACAGTATCTCTACTGATTCAATCACTACTTGGGATTAATTCGTTACAGTGTTTCTCAAGAAGTATTATCCCACGCACAAGACGACAAAAATTCGAAATCAAATTAATCAATTACATCAAGTGCCGGGAGAATCATTCTGGAAATGCTTAGAATGGTTCAAAGATTTGTTAGCTCAATACCCCCACCATGCAATAGAAAAATGGCAGTTGTGTTAAATCATGTACGAAGGACTCGACTACACATCCAAAACTCTTTTTAAGTCCATGTGTCACGGGGAGTTCATGAGAAAGAATGAGGATGAAGCGTGGGGCTTCCTTGAGGACCTATCTTGGAAAATTATACAGTGAGAAATCCCACTGAGAAACCCAATGTATCAACATCTACAAGTAAGGGTGGGATCTATAACGTTACAACTCGATAGCTGCCAAAAATAAGATTGCAGCCCTTATGCAAAGAATTGAGGCATTAGAAACTCCTAGTGCTCCACTAGTGGGTCCAGTAAATCAAATATAGGGTCCCACATATTTTAATTGTGGAACTCCAAATCACGTTATGGAGGAGTGTTCACTATTAGTGAATTTCATAGGTCCGACACTTGAGCAGGCAAGCACCTTATATCCAAGACCCATGAATAATCCATATGCTCCTACATACAATCCTGGTTGGAGAAACCATCCAAATCTCTCTTGGGGTCAAAGGCAATATTAGAGAGCCCCCAACCCTAACATGCAGCCTCCAGCCAATGGTCAGTTTCCAAGACTAAATGTGGGTGCTTATCAACACCCAAACGCTTCAAATCATGGGAACAATCAGAACAAGCCACCTACACACAACCAATCACATCCATAACAGGGGTCTAACAATGATCAAGAAAAGTGACTCTAGTCACGTGAGATGAGTGTTGAAAATCTCCTCAAGTCCTCATCCAACCTTGACACACATGCAAAATCTCATAAAAGTATCAACTGATTTTATTCAAAGAACAAATCAGCACCTGCTCGTGAACTCTCAAGTTATTAAGAACTTAGAGCAACAGGTTGGACAATTAGTGAGTCAAATGAGTGAACGTGGTAGGAGTACTTTCCCAAGTCAACCCTTAACAAACCTTAATGTCAGTTCCTCAAACTCCAATGAGTCACATGTCAACCAAGTTAATGTCATTCACACGCTTCGCTCTGGCAAGCTAGTTGACAATCATGTAGCCATGCCACCTAATTCTATTCCTAATGCACGATAGGCTACACTCCCTGATTCCACGATTCCATTATCACCTTATGATTCATCATTATCATCATCACAGCATCCACCCACTAGCACGACAGAGGAGTCTGACCCCTCTAAATCTGATCCTCCTATCGACCATACTTATATGCTGAAAGCTCCCTATCCAAATCGCTTGAAAAAAATTCTCCTCAGGTTGAGCACATCCTTGAGTTATTTAAGCAAGTTAAGGTCAATGTTTCTCTTCTTGATGCAATCCAATAAGTACCTGCTTATGCAAAATTCTTAAAGGATTTATGCACAAAGAAGAGAACAATAAATATTCCAAAGAAAGTCTTTCTAGTTGCTAACATCTCTAGCATCCTCTCAAAGCTGTACCTGTGAAGTACAAAGACCTTGGAAGTCCTACTGTCTTCTGCACCATAGGAACTAAAGTGATTGAAAGGGCTCTACTAGATTTAGGAGCGAGTGTCAACTTGCTTCCTTATTCAGCGTACGAGCAGTTAGGACCGGGAGTGTTGAGACCTATAAGAATTACGTTACAGCTAGCTGATAGATCTGTGAAGAAGCCTATCAGAGAGATTGAGGACGTCTTGATTAAGATTGGGGAGTTTATTTTCCTAGTTAATTTCATAGTTCTAGAGACTCAACATGTGGTGGATCCATAAAATTGTATCCTAGTTATTTTGGGACGTCCATTTCTGGCCACTTCTAATATTGTTATTAATTGCCGAAGTGGATCGATGAGACTTTCTTTTGGAAAAATGATACTTGACTTGAATATATTCAATCTAGGGCTCCAACCGAGTGATCCACATGACAAGCCTCTTGAAGTGAATATGATCCAAGGGTTGTCCAATGAGCACCAAGAGGACGAATTCTTTGATGAGCTGAATAATTTAGTTGATGAGAGATTATTCTTGGATATGCTCGATGAGACAACTAATTATGTGTCTTCCACTCGATGGGAACTTCCATCTGAGCCATTGATGACTGAACAACAAGTTCAGTTACGACCATCCATTGAGTGTCCACCTGAACTTGAGATGAAGAACCTTCCAAGTCATCTCAAGTACACTTTCATAGGTGAACAAGACACACTACCAGTCATTATCTCTGTAGATTTGACTGAAGCTCAGGAGCAAACACTCATATCAGTGTTGAAAGCCCATAGGAAAGCCATAGGCTGGAGTATGGCCGATATAAAGGGGATAAGTCAATCTATAGTGCAACATAGAATAATTTACTAGATAATACACGACCTACAAGAGATCCTCAATTAGGTTGAATCCGGTAATGAAAGATGCTGTGAGGAAGGATATTCTTAAGTGCTTTGATAATGGGATCATCTATCCTCTCTCTGATAGTGCATGGGTGAGCCCAGTTCAAAAAGTGCCACAGAAGTCCGGAATCACTGTAGTCAAGAACGATGCAAATGAGTTTATTCTAGTACGTTTGCAGATAGGATGGCGAGTCTGTATTGACTATAGAAAGCTGAATGCTGCAACTAGAAAGGACCACTTTCCCTTACCTTTTATTGATCAGATACTGGAATGATTAGCCGGACATGAGTTCTATTGTTTCTATATGAATACTCTGGCTACAACCAAATTCCCATCGCCCTAGAGGATCAAGAAAAGACTACGTTCACATGTTCATTTGGCACCTTTGTATATAGACGCATACCATTTGGTTTATGCAATGCACTTGCCATATTCCAATGGTGCATGGTGAGTATTTTCTCCGACATGGTTGAACGATTTCTTAAAATCTTCATGATTTCTCTATCATTGGAGATTTATTCTAAGAGTGTCTGCATCATTTAGAATTAGTTCTCACGCATTGTAATAAGAAACATTTGACACTCAATTAGAAAAAATATCATTTCATGGTCAAAAATAGCATAGTGCTAGGACATGTCATCTCGAAAGATGGCATTGAGGTTGACAAAGCCACGGTAGACCTCATCATGAATCTTCCACCTCCGCAATCAGTGAAAGATATACGCTCCTTTCTTGGTCATGCTGGATTCTATAGAAAATTTATCAAAGACTTCAAAAAAATTGCTAGGCCATTGACACATCTTCTGGCCAAGAATGTGCCATTTGATTTCACACCTAATTGTCTTAGAGCCTTTGAGCAGCTCAAAAAGGTGCTCACCACCACTCCTATCAATCATGAGCCAGACTGGAGTCTACCCTTTGAGCTTATGTGTGACGCATCTGATCATACTATCGGTGTTGTCCTTGGACAAAGTATTAAAAATCAGCCATATGTGATTTACATGTAGAACACTCAATGATGCCCAGTTGAACTACTCCACCACGGAGAAAGAGCTTCTGTTAGTTGTCTTTGCACTTGAAAAGTTTCGTTCCTACTTGAAAAGTTTCGTTCCTACTCCACCGCGGAGAAAGGCATTAGTATATGATCACTTGTCTCGCTTGCCCAACGCTCCAACTAACTCTTGCTCCATAAATGAATTATTAACTGATGAGAAATGCTTGCATTAACGCGTCAACCATGGTTTGCTGACATTGTGAACTATCTGGTGACCAAGGAGATTCCATCATATTGGTCCAAACAAGACCGATATAGATTCTTGTCCCAAGTAAAATTCTTTTATTGGGATGAACCATATCTGTTCAAATGTTGTTCAGACCGGATCATACGTCGATGCATACCTGACAATGAGATGTAAAGTGTCCTCTCCTTTTGTCATGATCTCGCTTGTGGAGAACATTTTAATCCCAGAAAAACAGCTGAAAAGGTGTTGCAGAGTGACTTTTATTGGCCAACTATTTTTAAAGGTGCTGTGAAATATTACAAAACATGCATACGATGTCAATTCGTAGGCAAAATTTCATGGTGCAATATGATGCCTCTACAACCCATCCTTGATGTCGAAATATTCGATGTATGAGGTATAGATCTTATGGGACCGTTACTCAACTCATTTGGAAACCAATACATATTGGTCGCTGTCGATTATATTTCCAAATGTGTAGAGGCAATTGCCGCAAAATCGAGCGACAACAAAGTTGTTGTCAAGTTCTTAAAAGAGAATATTTCTCTCGATTTGGCATTCTCTGAGCTATCATTAGTGATAACGGTACCCATTTTACTAATCGGTCATTTGAGGCGCTCATGCGAAAATATTCCATTACCCACAAGTTAGCTACATCGTATCATCCACAAACTAATGGGCAAGTAAAATTTTTTAATCGTCAAATCAAACTGATTTTGGAGAAGATAGTGCAACACAACAGAAAAGATTGGTCATGTAAACTAGTGGATGCATTATGGGCTTACCGTACCGCTTACAAAACCAATCTAGGCATATCTCCCTATCGGTTGATATTTGAAAAAATGTGTCATTTATCGGTAGAGTTTGAGCATAAGGCTTTATGGGCTATTAAGTTCCTCAATTTTGAACTTGAAATAGCAAGCGAGCAGCGGAGGCTTCAACTTAATCAGCTTGATGAGATTAGAAGGATGCATATAAGAATGCTAAGATTTATAAAGAGAAGACTAAAGTGTTTCATGACAATGCGATTATTCGCAAGTCATTTACACTAGGGAAAAATTTTCTCTTATATAATTCGAGGCTACATTTATTCCCTGAAAAATTGAGGTCAAGATGGAATGGACCGTACATAGTACGGGCGGTGCACCATCACGGTGCAATCGATATCGAGAACCCTAAAAACGATGATTTATTTAAAGTGAATGGTCTGAGATTAAAACCGTTTTTAGAAACTCGAGTGAACAATAATGTAGAGGTTGTGATACTTCATGACCCAATTTATGCGTAGAGGCATGTATTCATTTGTATATTAGAATGTATATTTTGTATATTGTATGTTACTAACATAATACATGATAAAATAGAAGTTGAGGGATGTAGAGTAATATATGAGGGAAGGAAGGGGCTAGTTGAAATTTGCATCTCTATAAACATCCAACCAGCCCCAATCAGCCCCAATCAGCCCCAAAGCCAAACCGTAGCTGCCCTCTTCTTTCCCCATTGTTCTCTTTGTGCTCCTTTCAAGTCCACAGGGATTTCTCCATTTTTTTTCTCAAACCAGAGTTGACCAGAGAGTAGATCTCACCATCAGCTTCCTTCTCCAAGTGGCCGTGACCCAGTTTCTCCCACTCTGCAGCCAATCAGTGACCAGAGCCACCAAATAGCGGCATTCTTGTGGATTTCCCCCTGAAACTTCAGGCGAGGTGAGATTTCTGAATCCTCTATTTACTATTAAATTGAAATAACTTTTTATCGTCTCTGTTAGAATCCAATGGCACTGTTTGCTTGTGAAAAATACTTTGGTGAGATTTTTGATGCATTTTTGGTATATTTTTTTATCCATCATAGAAACTTTGGGATGAAATTACTTAGTATACACACCTAATTCATTTACATTCCAGAGTTAGTAGAGAAGTTTTATGCAAATTTTGCGAAATTCGATATTTCGGAGAATCGTAAAACCATTAAACTCCACTGGCGTGGAGAAATCCACGAAGTGCATGCAGCGGCCATCTCTGCATTCACCGGTATTCTCCTTCACCCTAGGAATCAAACCCCAGACGTGATTGAGGAATATCTTAAATGGATGGGTCCTAATTGCAGAGTGACACATAATAGAGAGATCAGCAGCAAGACACTTTATCGCAATATACACGCGACTTGCCATTGGATCAACACTAATGTAATAGAGACTACACACATGTCATCATTTTATAAACCCACATTACACATTGTTGATTGCATCATGCATCAGGACACTCATTTTGTATGTGCACACAATTAGTCAACACCATTATAGATGTTAAGATGCGGTCGAGGACTAGTTTGCCTATGTCTTGTCTGATTACACAATTGTGTTATGGATTTATGTCTGGCACAGAGTTTGATGCATATGCACCCTCACGTGTGTCCATAGTCGTAGAGCACATATCAATAACATATCATGCTATTGTTCCAGAGGATTGGAACAGAAACACAGTTGATGAAAACATATATGCCATTGAGTTAACACAAGAGGAGGAGGGTGATGCCTTCTTGAACCAAGACTTGCCAACGGATCTCACTGAGCAAATCAATATTGTCTGGCATGGTCGTGAAAAAATTTGGCATCGATTAAAACAAGCTGACCATGAAGAGACTTCTACTGCACGTGTACGTCGTGCATCTATGAGGGTATACATAAGTTTAGGTATGGGGGAGTGGATTAGGAGATTTTATTTTATTTTATTTTATTGTGTTTTTCAGGATTTTTAGTTTTTATTCTAAGATTTTTATTTTATTTTTAGATTTTTTTGGGTTTCTTTATTTTACACTTCGGGCAGTTTTTAGCGTAACTAACAAAAAAACTAAAAAAACAAAAGTAAAAAATTATTATATATTTTCTTCAATAAATCAACCTAATTACAATAAAAAAATAAATTTAGATTTGAAATTTGATAGGAGAGGAGATTGGATGATACACTAAAAATTTTATAAAAAATATTATAATCCGATAAATAAATACCGCTAATAGTAATTTTGAGGTAAGTATACATCTATTTTTCCTTCATAATAGTTTATTAAGTTAAGAGTAAAGATGATAACGATTGAGTCTCTAAACAAGAAAAAAAAACGGGGTGAGCCTGGTATTTAAGGCAATAGTCTCATAAATGAAAAAAAGAGTATGATCCGAGTAATCAGGTAGTTTGCGCCTAAGCAAACGTGAATATTGGCATGAAAGGTGAAATATTCGAAAAAAAAGGAGAAAAAATTGTGTTTAGAGAGAGGAGATGAATCATGAGTTAGAGTTGGAGTCCAAGGCCAAAGTAGAGTATCACACGTGCACGTAGATGTATAGGAGCCAATGAATTATCTATTAGTGAGTATTGAAAGATAGGATTTAAATTTTTTATTAAAATAATAAGTGTATTTGATATGATACTTGACTTGAAAATTGATAATCTAAATGCGTTCTTGATTTGTATATTAGTGAGATTAATTGAAGAAAATATCATAAAAAGATTTTTCTTTCTTTTGTATAATTTTTTTTATGTTTTTCTTAATTTTTGGTTATCCTTATTTTACTTTTTTTTATTCCTTAATCTATTTTCTTCACATATTTTGCTGGTATATTCACTGCAAACTCTCATGAAATACCACTCGTCTACTAGGGTAAGTTAGGGGTTTAACGTCTTGTTGCACGTGCTAAGTGCAACCGCGATTCCTGCGAAAGTGAGTTAGGATTTTTCTTTTTCGTTTTAGGTCTAAGTTTTGCTCGAGAACTAGCAAAATATAGGGTGGGGGTGTGATGAGTTCCATATATTGCATATTTATAGCCTCCATATTATCTATTTTTGTATTTAAATAATGATGCTTGAGTATTTTTAGTGTGTTTTTTAAGTAAACATATTCCTATAAGGAGATAGCATAAACTCAAAACCGGATTAGGAAATCAAGCCCATAAAGAAGTTAAAAGTGAGCAAAGTTATAAAACCATGATACTGTAGAGAGTCAAAATTCAATACAGTCAATATCAAAGGCAAAGGACTAGAGACTAATGCAGAAGAAAAGTAGAGCCATGATTGCACTCTTTTGCCGCTATTTGGGGGCTCCATAGGGCCCAATCTGAGTGAAATTTCTATGGGGGTTTCGATATAATTTTGTAGTTTCTCACTTATACTCAGATTAGGGTTTGATTCTCCGAAACCTATTGGTCGTATCCTTGTAATCTAGGATTTTTTATAATGTAATTTTGTACTCATAATTATAAATAAAATTAGGATTTTGCCGAAAGGGTGACGGCCGCCATACCAACTCCAGAGATACCCTTTTCTGCTCATCATTGTTTCTTAGGTAATCTTCTTCTAATTATTTTTTAGATAGATTTCTCTTACTTTCTAGTGTAAATTTTTAATTGCTTTCTACGAAAAAAAGGATTTTTAATCGCTTTCATGAATAAAAGTAAGATTTTGCCAATTAGGAGTATGAGTAGCTAATTAGTTTAGTCTTAGGATGTAGATAAAACTAGGGATCAATCTCATATTAATCTATTTGTATTCTTTCTAAAATAAAAATTAAAAAAGATAGGATTTTTCTATGAAACAATAAAAATACAAGAACTCGTAGATTAGAATTTTGTTAAGTTATGCTTAATTTAAATATTTTGATAGCCTATGCTTAGTTAGGTTTTGGAGTTGTTGGTTTTATTCATTTTGTTGAATTTATCTAACGATTTAGTTTATCTCTGTAAAAAGTAATTTCTTTGATAAATTATACTTGCACACCACTTGATAGTCCATACTTAGGATACTTTAAGTAGGAATTAAACTAAAAAAAATCAGATTTTATTAAAGAAGGAAGATGAATTGATAATATTTTATTGTGAACTAGTGGATTCCATATCCTAGGCTAATTAGAAATGCAAATCATCAATCTATACTCATAGTTAGCTCGTCAAGATAATAGAACTAGCAAGATTGTAAAATACTCTAGACTCCTGTGGGAACGACTTGTTAGCACTACAACCGACACTGTGTGCTTGTAGTAGATATTTCACATCATCTATGTACTTAGGCTTATACCTAGTATGATAATGTGGGCAATATGCATGATAGTTGGACCCACGCATCAATCTAATAATCTTCTTGTTCAAGAAAAAATAATCCACTTATTATCCTAGTTTTACATACTTTACAAGTATGGTACGTCTAGTATTATGACAATGAGAGGGAATGTAGAAAAAATTAAGAAACAAAAATGTATTTTTTTCTGCCACAAACTGTTACAGTAGCCAAAAAGATTAGCTATCAATAGGCACAGTCAAGGAAAAAATACGGAAACAACCAAGGGGAAAAACATAATAACCTGAAAGTGCTTCCCTTTAGCTACTGCTCTGGCATATATGTACATTCCAGCCTAGAACATAAGGACAAAGGACATGCTGTAAGATTAGCCTATGAAAAGCAGCACTTGAGAATTTACCTATAGCCATATGTGAACAAAAATAAATAATCCCATACTGGATAATAAAACACATACCTGAGAGAAGTGGAGCTTTATGACTGTCTTAAAATTAATTTTAAAGTACATAATTTATTTATACATGCAAATACAGGTTTATGCTCATTGTCGAAATCTAACTTACTGGATTTGAGCCAACAAAATATATAGCCTTGATATTATCATCATCGCAAATATTATTAACAGTATAATGTCCAAGAGTTCCAAAAAGTTGGTACAAATTACCTCCTTAACAATGACCTCAAACTTATACATACATACATACATACATACATACATATATATATATATATATATATATATATATATATATATATATATATATATATATATATATATATATATATATATATATATATATATATATATATATATATATATATATATATATGTATGTATGTATGTATGTATGTATATATATATATATATATATATATATATATATATGTATGTATGTATGTATGTATGTATGTATGTGTGTGTGTGTATACATATATACATACATATATACATACATATATATATATATATATATATATATATATATATATATATATATATATATATATATATATATATATATATATATATGTATGTATGTATGTATGTATGTATGTATATACATATATACATATGTATATATAGATATATATTCTGTAAATTATTCATACAGTAGAGCATTTTGGGATAATCTACAAATTATTCATTTAGAGGAAAGAGATTATTTCAACTATGCTTATACATCACTTGCTCTTTAAGAAACATCTAAAATATAGAATCGATATATGACTACCATAAACAAAGTAGATCATTCTTTTGCAAAACAAAGTGGAAAGCTATAGTTTGGTTGCATGATTGATAGATGGATGTTGTCTTTTTTAGTTTACTTGTTAACATAGATTTTTTGATTACATAATCCTTCGTGTGCATCCTATAACTAACTTTTGACTTTATATGTGTGAACTACAACTGTATTTAAGTTATTTGTTTCCTTGTTGACTTGCAAATCTGTGAACTTATAACTGTATTTAACTGCTTTTAAACTAATGTTGAAATTGAGAAAACTTCTTAATCACATTTGCTTTCTCAGTCCACGAATCTTAGAATTACCTTAAAAACAATTGTTGTTTTGTGCATTCTACTTCTCAAGTAACTGCAACTTTGGTGTAGAGACTTTTCCTTTAAAGAATGATACTAGTAGAACTTCAAAATGTGAAGAAGGTTTTTAGGAGATTTTAATCATGTGGCTTCTGCTTCACAAATGCAAATTATTCTACAAATAGCAAATAAAAGTTAAATTAGATACAGATAACAATGAATTAAATATAAAAAACATTATGAATACCTTAAACGCTAATGATGAAAATTTGTTCAGATAAGAGAATGTAGAGAGAAGGACAAAAAAAATGTAAAGAAGGTTTTTTTAATCTTAGAATTTTTTTTATTATTGTTGAAACATTGAACAGAAGTCATAACATATTGGAAAGATATCATATTATTAAGTTAAAAGTAACAAAAAAGAAATTAATTTTATTTATTTTTCCCATGTTGCCCAGGGCGTGCATGCACCATGGTGCACGGGCGCCTGCGTCCATGGTGCGAGGGCATGCGCACCTGGAAAAGCATATGACCCTGGGCCTGCATTGTTCTTCTCTTAGAGAGTAAAGAAAAATGAAAGAAAATATACAATTGTTTGTTAACATACATTCTTCTCTTCCTAATACAACCTATCCATTGTTATGCTACAATTCATGTAGGTCAGTATGGTAGACAAGAGATGGATGGAAATTCCCAATAGAGCAAGCATTGGATATATAAAAGGAGTCGATGGTTTCCTTGATTATACTTTTTCACAGTTTGGATTCATAGATAGAGTTCGTTGTCCATGTAACAAATGCAGAAATATTGTTTATAAATTTCGCACTGAAGTGAGACTTGACTTATTTAAGAAAGGCATTTTGAACAATTATAAAGTATGAGTGCTTCATGGAGAAAAGTATGGGGAACATGTGGATTCATAAAATGTTATAGATGTCAGTGATCAGAATGCAGAAAATCATATGGATCAAGATGATATGATAGGAGTAATACATGATACATTCGACTACAAAAACGTATCAGTTGAAAAGAAGGTGACATAAGTGATCCACAAGAGCCAAATGAGGAAGCCAAAAAATTCTATCGGTTACTTGAAAATGCTGATGTTAAATTATACCCCACTTGTGAAAAATTGACGAAGTTGTCATTTATTGTTAAGTTACTACACATAAAATATCTTAACAACTTGAGTGATACAATAATTGATGATTTGTTGAAACTTTTTATAGAAGCTCTTCCAAATGATGCATTGATACCGGACTCTTATTATGAGGTAAGGAAAATTATTCGCGATTTACGTCTCAATTACATCAAAATAGATACATGTAAGAATGATTGCATCTTATATTGGAGGGAGCATGTAGATACATAGTCATGTCCTACTTGTGGACTTTCTCGATGGAAAGATTCGAATAAACGTTCAAAAATTCCACATAAAGTACTTTGTTACTTTCCATTGAAAACTAGACTACAAAGGTTATTTATGTGCAAATATATAGCTAAAGAAATGAAATGGCATAAAGAGAAACGTATTGATGATGGCATAATGAGGCATCCAGCAGATTCAATTGCTTAGAAATTATTTGATGAGCAATATAAGGCATTTGCTGCAGATCCGAGGAATATTAGGCTCGGCTTAGCAAGTGACGGGTTTCAACCTTACGGTAATACGAGCTCTTCGCATAGTATTTCACTAGTGGTTCTTGTACTGTATAATTTTCCGTCATAGTTATGCATGAAACATTCTAACTTCATGATGTCACTTTTTATTCCCCGTCCAAAGTGTTCATAAAATGATATTGATGTTTATTTAGAACCACTTATTGAGGAATTAAAAGAACTATGGAAAGATGGAGTATATACATATGATGTACACAATCAGCAGAATTTTAAATTACATGCTACTATTATGTGGACTATTAATAATTTTCCTACTTATACTAATTTATCTGGATGGTCTACGAAAGAAAAACTAGCTTGTCCTTACTCTCACAAAGATACTATTATGCTAACAGGATACTATTATGTGGACTTCTTCATTCTCGATTCGTAGAAAATTATGTTATATGGATCATCGTCGTTTTTGGCCACATAATCATCCATGGAGAAATAATACAAAATTATTTAATGGGAAAAAAGAGGATAGAGTTGCTCCAGATATGTTAATAGGGGAAGGCGTGCTTGATCAACTGCGCCCTTTCACAGATATTATTTTTGGAAAAGGACTTAAAAGAAAATGGAATGAGTCAAATATTATATATAATTGGAAGAAGAAAAATATATTTTTTAAATTTGCCTTATTGGAAAAATCTTAGATTGCACCACAATATTGATGTAATGCATATTGAAAGAAATATTTCTAATAATATTTTAGGAGTGGTGATAAATATTAAAGGAAAAACCAAAGACACTTTAAAGAGTCAGTATGATCTGATTGATATGGGAATTAGAAAGAAACTTCATCCTTATATTAATAATAAAGGTCAACTATGTTTACCTCATCCTTCATATGCTTTATCATCGAATGAGAAGATCATTTTTTGTAAATTTCTGGCAAATTTAAAAGTTCTAGATGGATTTTCATCGAACATATCTCGATGTGTAAATATTGATGGGAAAATAATGTTTGGTTTGAAGTATCATGACCATCATATTCTTCTACAATGAATTTTACCGCTTACCATACGTGGATTGTTACCGAAGGATGTCTGTGAACAACTAATTGAGTTGAGTAACTTTTTCAGAAGATTATGTTCAAAGTCATTAAGACATGATGATTTAGATCAACTTGAAAGCCAGATTGTATTAATATTATGCAAACTTGAGATAATATTTCTGCCTTCTTTCTTCGATGTGATGATTCACTTACCGGTTCACTTAGTAAGAGAGGCAAAGATTGTTGGTTCAGTACAATATCGATGGATGTACCCAATTGAAAGGTAATTGTCATTGCTTAAATACTTAGATTTTAAAATGGTTAATTTAAATTTATATTATAAAACATTATTTGATTATAATTGTTTGTTATTGGTATCTACGCATGCTTAAGTCATATGTTCGCAATAAAGCTCGCCCTGAAGGATCAATAGTAGAAGGACATATTGTGGATGAGTGTTTAACATTTTATTCCAGATATCTTCATGGTGTTCATTCTAGATTCAATCGAGCACCACGAAATGATGATGATCATAATCATAAGACGGGGCCGACTATTTTTGAAAGGAATGGTTCTGTGAAAGAAGCGTACAAGTCACACTATCTTAATAACGAGGAATTTATTCAAGCACAAATGTATATACTCCAAAATTGTGAAGAAGTTTGGCCATTTATTACGTAAGTAAAGATAAATTACTTTAAAATATAATATTCAAGTTGATATTTCTAACTACTATTATTAAACTTATCACATGTTCTTTCACAGTGAGCACAAAAATGAACTGCAAAAGAAAAATACAAGAACTGGAGCTGAGAGACACATTAAAGAGTTTCCATCATGTTTTTATAAACGTGTAGGCATTCATTTTTTAATCCCTTTTGAACATAGATGAATTTTGTATAAGAGTTCTTAAAAGATTAGTTAACATGGTTCATTATCTTCATTGTTCAATAGGTATCGAAGCTTCATTCTGAAGGACTTGCAAATAATGATCTTTTTAATTTAGCCATTGGTCCACAAAAGTTGTGTCATCGATATTCGATGTATCTTGTTAATGATTTTCGGTTTCACATACGAGATCATTAAATTGGAAAGAAAACTCAAAATAGTGGCGTTGTTGTTAGAGGGAATGATTCATCTCCTGACAAGGAATATTATGGGATTTTAGAAGATATTATTGAGTTATCATATATTGGAGGTAAAAATATCATTCTTTTCAAGTGTCATTAGTGGGATATAGCCCACCTGGGAAGAGGATATAAGGTTTATAATTATGGATATATAACCGTGAATATTAATGGGTCTTTGAGCAGCAATGAGCCTTTTGTATTAGCATGTCAAGCGGAACAAGTTTTTTATGTTGAAGATCTTGCAAATAAGGATTGGCTTGTTGTGGTCAAAACAAAACCTCGTGATTTTTATAATATGCCACTGAACACTAACAGTTTGGACACTGAAAATGTAGATACTTCAGAAAATGAAGATGTTTATCAAGAAGAGGAATTTGATCGTACCTTCAATATCAACCAAGCCATAGAAAATAATAATATCTCAGTAATGTTTACGAGAGATGATATCGAACATGAATATATTGATGTTGATATGGAGAAGGACATCAGAAGTTCAAATGTACAAGATTTTATTAGTGATAGTCATGATGATATAGAAGTGTTACATGATATAGATGATGACGATATTCTTGATTTTTCATCAAACAGTTATTCATCTAATCAATAAAGGTTGTTTCCATATTTTATCATTATCTTTTATGGAAAGTTCACTGTTTTGTTTCACTTATATATATTTCTTTGTTTAAATATTTATTTGTATTGTAATTGTTATAAATTCAAGGATTTATTTGTGTCTTGTATATGATTTTCAATTTTATTGTAAGAAATTGTTGAGCTAACACATTTTTTTTTTTTGTTATAATTAAGATATGTCTAACAGAGGAAGGGGAGGATATGCAAATAATTCTAAAAGTGAGAAGGGAAAAACCTCTTATAATGAAACTACGTCCCCTTTAAATGTGCAGCAAGAGGTATAATCAATGACACAAAGACAAGTAGACAGTCAACTTCTATCAATATAACCATAATAAGAGAATCGACTTCTACAAGTAGATAGAGAATCTCCAAGTAGTGCATGTATACATATTTATTTAATTAATTAATATGCAAATTTTAATTTGATCAAAAAATCTTACATTGCTATTTCTTTTAGTAGCCTCTTATACTATAAATATGAGAAGAGTCAGAGGAAAATATAAAAGTTATAAACTTGATGAGAAGATGAAAATAGGTGGCCAGAAGTTAAACATTGATATACCCGAGGATATTCTAAGAGCAGTAGGAGACAATGCCACAGATATAGTAAATTATTGTGGATGAACGGTTCGAAATTATGCTCACTTAAATGTTAATCATTGGCAAGACGTAGTCAATATTGTGGGTGAACAAATGTTACAATAAGTGAAGGTATATAAATTTTTTTAATGATTTCATAAATATCAGGTAGTTATAATTATTTACATTTATCTCTAAATAAGATCTCCATACAGGAAAAGTTTAAGGTTGATCCATATAATGATCTTCGCTTTAATGTATTCATCTTATCTACAATGCAACAGCTGTATAGGTGTTGGAAGAGTCGTTTACATTTGGCTTATAAAAGATTTGACACAGATGAAGAAAAATTGACAAACATTCCTAAAGATATATCACCAGAACCATGGAATGTTTTAATTAAATATTATTTTTCTGAGTCATTTCAGGTCATGACTTTAGGTATGACTAACATTTTTTAATTATAATATTTGTTAATATTATTAATTAATGTTATAGTATTAATAATATTTTATTACTGTATTTTAGAAAATAAGCAAGCAAAATTCAGATAACAGGGCAAAATTAAAGACCAAGCATTCTTGTGGAACCAAATCATTTGCGGAGGTTGAAGAAGCAGCTGTAAGTAAATTAAAATTTATACTATGATAATATAAATCATATCTTCATTGGTCTACAAATATTTTGATTATAACGTAATAATACATGTCTCATAAAAACAGAGGGATCCAATAACGGGTGAGAAAGCAGCACTAGATGATGTTTGGTTAAAACAGCACACCAAATTGAATGCGCAAGGAGAGATATAGTAGTTTGATGCAAAATCACAAGAAATACATGTAGGTTTTGACATTATCCCTACTTTATATTTCACTTATTTCCATTCATTTCCATATATTGGTTATAGTGCATGTCATATGTATGTCATGTAATTAAGTGTATCAAATCACCAAACATTTATTTATAATTTTATATTTTATTTTATGATTTTGTGTTTGTACTCTCATAAAAATTTTACATAAAGTGGCTGACATTTTGATATGAAACTAAATATTTTCTCAGTTGCGCCAGTATCGAACTAGTGCATGAGCTGTACACTAAATTGAGCAGAAATTGTTTCAAATCACCATGGATAGTTTTAAAATTTTATATTTTATTTTAGGAGTGTGCTTTTATACTCTCATAAGAAATTCACAGACGATGGTTGACATTTGAACTAACAACTAGATATATTTCTCGGTTGTGCCCATATCTGTCCGGAGCTTGAGTTGTGTACTTTATTCAATAGAAGTTGTACCAAATCACCATGAATCATAATAAAATTTTATGTTATATTTTAAGAGTATGTTTTTACACTCTCATAAAAATTTTACATTAATTGATTGTGATTTTAACCTCAAACTAAAATTTTCTTAGCTGCACCGTTATCTGTCTAGTGCATGAGCTATGCACTAAATTGAGCAGAAATTGTATCAAATCAATATGGATTACTTTAAAATTTTATATTTTGTTTTAAGAGTTTA
The DNA here is from genome assembly GCA_036321105.1 of Dracaena cambodiana. NCBI lineage: Eukaryota > Viridiplantae > Streptophyta > Magnoliopsida > Asparagales > Asparagaceae > Dracaena > Dracaena cambodiana. The sequence goes on along the minus strand of JAYEPQ010000013.1, from coordinate 8,356,039 downwards.
TTTTTATACTCTCATAAAAATTTCACAGTAGTTGGTTAACATTTTTACTGACAACTAGATATATTTCTCAGTTGTGCCTATATCTGTCTGTGGCTTGAGTTGTGCACTTTATTCAGTAGAAATTATAGCAAATCACCATGAATCACATTAAAATTTTATATTCTATTTTAGGAGTATGTTTTTACACTCTAATAAAAATTTTATATTAATTGGTTGTGATTTTTATCTCAAACTAAATATTTTCTTAGCTGCACCGGTATCGGTGGTGCATAAGCTGTGCACTAAATTGAGCAAGAATTGTACCACGTAACCATGGATTTCTTTAAAATTTTATATTTTACTTTAGGAGTCTGTTTTTATACTCTCATAAAAATTTCACAGTAATTGGTCGACATGACTGACAACTAGATATATTTCTCAGCTACGCCCATATCTGTCAAGAGCTTGAGTTGTGCACTTTATTCAGTAGAAATTATACCAAATCAATATGAATACTTTAAAATTTTATATTCTATTTTAGGAGTATATTTTTACACTCTCATAAAAATTTCACATTAATTGGTTGTGATTATGACCACAAATTAAATATTTTCTCAGCTGCACTAGTATCGGTCTAATGCATGAGTTGTGCAGTATATTAAGCAGAAATTCTATCAAATCACCATGGATTGCTTTAACTATATACATTCTATTTTAAAAGTATGTTTTTACACTTTCATGAAAATTTTACAGTAATTGGTTGAAATTTTGATATGAAAGCAAATATGTTTTGTCAACTGCGCCGGTGTTGGTATAGTATGTGATCTCTAGACTATATACAACAAAAATTATATCAAATCACTATGAATCACATATAAAAATTTGTATTCTATTTTTAGAGTATGTTATGATACTCTCGTAAAAAATTCACATTATTTGGTTGAGATTTTTCCCTCTAACTTAAATTTGTATTCTGTTTTTGGAGTTTGTTTTGACCATTGTTACTAATGCCTTTAGTTATTGTTATTTAATTGTACAAAGAACTACATGAGTTTGTCGTGAGACAAACACAAGATGATGAATCTCAGATGTCTCGTGATGACATATTGCTTCATGTGTTTGGTGAGAAATCAGGATATTTTCGAGGAAAATGAGCAGGAAAAAGGCCTCTGAGTAAAAGACCTCGGCAAGATGTTCAGGAGCAAATAGAAAAGGCTATAAGTGATGCCAGAGAGACAATGATGGTTGAAGTGGCTCAAAAAATTAGAGAAGATGTTCAGGCTAAATCGGATGAGAAATTAAAAAACAGCTAGCTGAGTCGGATAAGAAATTAAAGACACAACTAGCTGAGTCTGGATGAAAAAAGCTACAAGAGGTACGAGCTGAAATTAGAGCTGAGATGCAAGCTGGGTTCGAGTCCATTATTTCAAGAGCGGATGGATTCTTTTTTTGGTTCTATATCATATCAAAAAATTGATTTTTATGAGTTTATATGGATTTAATACTATGCTTCGAACAAAAACAAGTCACAATTTGTGCAAGACTGGATCATTTTCTTATGAATATTTTAGCATGTTTATGTGATGAATTTTATTTTTCTATTGTACATCATTGATATATATATCAGCTAATTATAAAACATCTCTTGTGAATATGGTGTTTAAAAATATGAATGATTATATATATTGTATTTATAACAGCTATTTGTATTAGCTATTTGAAGATGTAGTAACAATATGAATAAATTGTCACTGATAAATTTATTTGTGATAATTGATAGTGTCACAGAATTTGTGTTTTAGCGACAATAAACATTGTTGCAAATTTTAATTTTTAGTGACCCTATTAAAAACTTGTCACTAATAATTACTTATTTGTGACAATGTTTGTCGTCACTAATTTTGTAGTTAATGTCATTATATAATATTTTATATACATATAGTGACAAATAGTCATGCCTTCTGTGACACGTATTGTTATCACAAATATGATTTAGTGATGACGAACGTCGTCACTAAAGAGTCATAACAGTGACTATGTAATAACTTTTCTATAACAAGTTTTATTGTCATAAATACGATTTAGTTATGTTGAAAGTCATCATTGAAGAGTCGTAATAGTGACTATATAATAACTTTTTAGTGACAAGTATTGTTGTCACAAATGCGAACTAGTCACAATATTAGTTGTCACAAAAAAAATATTATAGTGACAATTTAGTTAGTGTTTTATGACAAGTCATAGTTATCACTGAAAACTATTTTCGGTGACGGGCACTAAAAGTCGTCACAAAAACCTTCAGTGATGGCCACATAAATTGCAATACTTAGTTGTCACTAAACTCGTCACTGAATATTTTCAGTGACAACTTGAAGACGTTCAGTGACGACTTTTGTCGTCACAAAAAACCCATTTTCTTGTACTGAGAATAAGTCCCATCGAGCAACTTCCTGGTTAAAAATCCACATGGTTCCTCATAGAGTTGTCCCTCTCGGTCTTCGACAAGAATCCTCATTGTGATAGAGACCTTTTTTTTTAACTCACAACCTTTCAGAAGAAAACTTGTAGGGACCAAATTCCAAAGAAAATAAATCAAAGATCAAATTTTTAAGTAATCCACCAAGTAAGTAATGCCATAAGTTAAAAGTCCACATAGTCTAATCACGACGCTAACTTGGTATTTTGTAGTCCCTTTGGTTATATGAAAAGGATGTACTTTTGCCACTCCAACCTATTTCCAACTCTTGATCAACTAGTGTAAGAGATAGGATTTCTCTTCATTTTCTTCTATTCTCCTTATCCGGAAGTCGTATTGTTATAAGATTAAATAGTGGTGTAACACTTAGCTTAAGTATGTCCTTTCCAAAGCCAACCAATATAGAGAAAGTTTTTATACAAGCTAGTGACTTCTACCTTATCCTTAGCCGATTTAGGGACAGTTTAGTTTAGATTGACAAAACCCTTAGAATTCAAAGTTGCAGATAGAAACTAATATAAGAATTCGTATATCTCATATTGAACCCAAAACTATTGATTGATAACATATATTGCATCCAAAAATGTTAAACTACAATCTTTCAATAAGGTGCAATCAATTTTTGTTGGATGACATAAAATGATGCCTTACTTATTTAGAAAGCAAATTTTATATGTGATTTAACAATGGTAGGCGGTTATGAACTCTTACCCTCTAAAGACAAGTCACATACCAAAAATTACCTCTAACATTTATGTCAGTGTTTAGTTTAAAACCATGTTGGACAGATAGAACAAATTATCCACTTGCTTTCTTGAGTTAAAAAAGATAAGCCTTTAGTCCATTCTGGTTAATGATTGATAGTCACACTGACTCCACCATGAGGCCATCTCAAATTTGACGCATATATTGTCCAATCAACTAAATGTGAGAGCCCTTGGGATCCCTAGAGTTTTTCTTATGAGGCTTTGTAGTTTTGACTGCATTTTACTGGAGGAAAAACATAACAAAAGTCCTACACAGTCTCATTAGATAAAGGTATCTATTGAAACTACTGATGTATTTGTTTAAGTGTGTAGGTACACACGAATGCAACTAAATCATTAAAAAATTGTCCAACAAGCTTGGACATCCCATCAAGGCAATAACCAATGACATTTTTAAGAGATTCGTGCAAAGGAGATTTCATCAGAAAGCAATAAAGGAGGAATGCATTCAAAAGTCCCATCGCAAGAAAGAAAACTGATGCGACCCTCAAAAGTCTTATCACCAAAAAAATACAGTCCATCATAGTGTGACCATTTCAAAAGCCTCATCATGAGAGGGAAGAAGATAAGACTTATCACAATTATCTTTGCAATCGTGATACTTCCAAAAATCACATTTCTTTGAGAGTCTCAATTACTCTAATCGCTAATCATGCAACTCCATGTCTATCAAGACGGTTATTGTTGACAATCAATTTTTAAAATTACATCATACTTACAAAAAAAAAAATTGCATTATCATCATTTTTTATAAATGTGTTTTTTTTCTGAAAAATTATATCACATTGCATAAACTATTTTCGTAAATAGCCCTTGTACATGCATGCACCTATCTCTCATTGTTTTCTTATCATGGTCAGTCCATCATGCTCCATAACAGTAATGATTAGAAATTTATATCTCAATCAAATTGGATTATTTCACAGAGTATCTCCATACTTTGAAAACATCACTATAAATGTCCTATCGCAGTGTAATTGAACATTACATTAAGTGCAAGTCATTAATCCATCCAATTGATTATCTTTTGTTGTCCAAGAATAGTTTCTTTTGCAGACTCATGGGTGCACTGGGATAATAGCACATTGCCCCCAAACTCTAAAGTATCTTGTTTAATGTATGCACTGGATTGCAACCAAGCTACTAGTCATGTAACTATTTTCAAGCCTCGAATGTATTGATATATATGGTCACGTTTGAGTCTCCATTCAAACGTGGAAGCATTTAATATTCTCTTTCTAATGGACCAAGAGTTCAATATCAACAAAATCTTGATTTTGATTTGAACTCCTTAATTTTTTTTTCCCTTCTTTTAGATAATCTACCTAATTTCTTCTTGTTTAGGATAGGAGATTCCATCTCATTCAATGGAATTCTCAACTCTGACCTTAATTCCTTATCTCCACTGAATCTCTTTGTTCAATATGAGAACTAAGGAGGGGCATTTTATTAACATATGCTTTCATAGTTATTTCACAATTACAAGATCTTTAGTTAGTTAGACTCTGATGGCTTAGGAATTCCACTCGAAATTTAGTTTCCTTCCATACCAGTCATTTTCTTACTCTTATAAGTTTGTTCCATGCATATTCTATCAACAGTCCATCAAAAATTCACTAGTTTTATTCATGGACCACATATTTTGTTAATAATCAAACACTCCAATCGAGCCCTGTCACTTGCAGATAACCCCAAACCAGTTATTCATATGTTAAATTCTGATTTTGGATAAAAAAAGATATGTTCAAAGTAAGTCAACATTCAGATTTCTGCATGTTAAATCAGATTAGTTTGCAGTTAAACCCTAAGATCAAGCCCCAAACAGACTTCCAAGGAGCCTAATATCTAAACAGTATTGATGAGTGAGTCCGGTACATGAAACTGGGTCAAAGGGGTCTAGACAGCCAACGGTTTGTCATCCAAACCACTTGGATGACGACCATTGGCCATTCAGGCCCCAAAAACCAGTTTTTTCAGACTCCAAATTCAAGTTTGATTACACTGTTGAATTCCTTTTGTCAAAATTTTCGATTTGGTATATTTATTTGTATAATAATGACTCCAAATGAAAAGGTTGAGGTTGTCCGAAGTTTATAATAGAAATCGACGATCATGATCAATCCAATATCAATTGTCTTTATCCCCTAAAATCTGATTTGATTTGTCTGTATTTCTTTAATATCATTGTAGATCTAGATCCCTCTCATCTTTATCTCATGAGTGATTCTTCATAACACCAATTTATAAGCCTAGTTTCCTTGTATAACTTAATCATCATTGATTCTATCATCAAAAATTATCCAATCAATTCAGGTTCATTCGATCAAAATCATATCAATCAGCTCCATTTCAGTTATATCCAGTCCAGAGGTCTCTATTAGGACCCACCACTTGGACAACCACTAGTTGGTTGTCTGGTGGTCTCAATGGCCATCCATTAGTCGTCCAGTGTCTGCACGACCTATGAATGGCCTTCCAAGTGGTCAAAACGACCATTCATTGGTTGTCCAAGCTATCTGGACCCGTAATTACGAATCCGACGTCACTATCATCTAAACTAGATCGAGTTATTCAAAAATGACTACTTAGGAGTCATAATGGAGTTATAGCTATTTAAAGTTTGAATTAATTATCAATAGATTTACAGCTTCAACCTTATTCTAATTTATTGTGATTTATCCATAAACTTTCAAATCAAATCAAATATATTGCTGATAAAATCCTATTTTCTGCTCTCCTAATCTAACATAAAGTCTAGATCCATTGCATCTCAATGATGCTTTTGTTCGGATTGAAAACCTTACTAAAGTTATCACCCTGCATTCAAAATTGGTCAAATAAATCTCAACTGTTTATTTAAAGAGCTTATCCACATTCAAAATTGGTCAAATAAATCTTCACTGTTTATGGAAAGAGCTTATCCACATTCAAAATTGGTCAAATAAATCTTAACTGTTTATTTAAAGAGCTTATCCAAAACTCAATCTTATGAGTCTAAATCTGAGATTTCCTATAAATAGTCCCTCTTCACTCCTTAAGCAACATATAAAATCAATAGAGAGATCTCTGCAAGTTTGAAATGAAGTGATTTTAGGAGTCTCCAGTATGCAATTTTCACGATCCATAGTCTCCAGTATGTAATTTTCACGATCTATCGTCACTCTTGTGAAATGAAATGGTAATTGGCATTGACTAGATAAACGATACTTGATTATAGAACCTATGCTACCAATCAAATTCAACAACATTTTTGACAGAACCTCATACCAGTGTCAACAAATGTTTATGAGCATCTGATTAACAAAGGAAAAGTAGCGTTCTACAGTGTGTCCGATAATGGTATCTGCTCAGTCACATATGCATCACTTTTTATGCTAGGATTGCGCAGTTAATCACATCATGCCATCATCTTTTTTTCCAATACATACACAATTAAAACATAGCATCAAAACATACAAAAACATTCATGTCATAAGAGCTTGCAAGTCATGAAGGAGGTTACATTGTATCTCAATTAGATGCAAAATATAAAATAACTTAATCTGGTAATCTTGTGTCAATCCCAAAAGACAAAAATTGACAATCTATTTTGCATAATACAGGTTCCCAATCCGAGAAGACAAAAGTAGACAATCTATTTTGCATAATAGTATGCAAGAAGGTCCATCTACGATGTCTTCAAAAAAGAAAACAAAAAGCAGCCAGTTGGTATTTTGCTAAAACACTGGACATAAGTTGCATCCTAAACAACCATCACTTGCAGCACAAGAGCAAGATCAGCGTGCTCGCCTGCGGGAACCATTCGACCATCTGGTTCGCTTTATTTTTACACTTGTGATTAGGGATTCCTCTTCATCAGCACTCCTTGACCTAACAAGAGCAGATAATAATTAAATAAATCTGATTAACGTATAACAAAAGTGCTAAACTCAAATTCTCGAAGATATGCAATAATTTTAGACAATAGCTCAACACATGGTATGTAAAGTGTAGCTAAACATAATAAAAGCACAAAATAAACTCAAGCAATATGCATTCGGTTGAGTCAAGAATAATATTTAAATTTCCTTAATTAGAATATCTCTACCATAAACCACAAAAGACGTGCCGGTGGCCTCGAGGAAAAACACTTAAATTATTATGACCCACGAAATGAAGCCTTGCTAGCTATCTAACAAAATGGGATCAATCATAACAGGTCATTGGTTGCTGTTTACAGATTTATTTTTTTAGGAAGGTTTCAACCGCCAAAAGCTTATATGAAGTTATTTTACTCGATATGAATGAGTGGAGAAGGATCATCCGTGTGATTGATCCATCGCCATTCTCTTTAGGTTTATGTAGTCTGCCCCAGGTACTTGGGATAAAAGGCTTAATAATTGTTATTTTACGTCTTTCAAGTCAAATAAATTGAAATTTCATTTTTCTATAAGAATTATAACATTACCATCAAGGTTTTAAATAGCGACCAATATCGATATGTATCACAAATGTCATAGCAGATTTGAGGTATAAACTATAATATTGGCACTGATATTGCCAGCCAATATTTTGCTTATGTATTGCCAATACTTCCAAATTGCTGTATTGTACATCAGATGTTGCTAACTTCTAAATTTAACCGTGTTTCTCTTTCTTCTTCTCCTGTTTCATAATTACTTGATTTTCTGAAACTCTGAACTAAAGAAAACATAAAGATACAGGATGTCTGAATATTTTAGACCGATTTGGGATGCCTGAACAAATGGAAAACCAAAAACAGGCGCTGAGTCCTCAAGGATGGTAGAAGAGAGGAAGCAATACTGAAGGCAACTAAAGATATTTTGTCACCTTGGTAATGAAAAAATTGCAATTGAAAGTATGGATTACCCATAAAGAGAATGTGATCATTGTGGAATGTCAGGATTCCAAATATGACCTTGAAACAAGGGGGGAAAGAGAGAAATTTACAAACGGCCAAAGCAAGCAAAAGCAATCCGCATTGCAATTACGAAAATACCTTGAAATGAATGAAAATATAAGCAACAAAGCACTATGGGACAATTAACATCTTTCTTTTATTTTTTTATTTTTTTTCTTGTCTTCCTCATTTGCATGATATACCATACACTATGCTCAACAAGGGTCTTCTCTCTACCCAACCCAACCCAACTGCTTTACTGAAGGGTTAAACATTAATAGACACTTTGCATTTGTGAGGCTTCACATGATTGTTCTTGTAATGATACCTTGGATAGCGTAACAGAAACCAGGTGATTGGAGTTGACGAAACATTTCTCAATTAAATGAACCTTATGTGAACCAATGCTCTTCTAGCTTAGCAAGGTTTTTTGCTAATAACACCTAAATAGTTGTATAAATGAATCACGATGTACCGGATAATGCTTAGGCTGGTAATTAAGTTTTACAGAATGAAAAATGCAGAATTAGGTGATACTTGAATCATGCCATGGGTGTAAGAGAGGGTAGTCCCTCAAAGGTGACCAGGTGAGTCAGGGGAGGATACTTGCTCAAAATGGTATAGGGGTTGAGTTTGGCTTAAGAGAACAATTTGTTCTCTTAAAACTTATCTTTTGGGTGAATAATGTGTATTCTATATACTGAAATTCCTGTTCATTTACTTCTACAGGACATCTCTAATGGGAGAACCTCAAGATGATAGAGGAAAACCATCCATATTCAGAAGGCAATGAGATCGATGACAGATAACAGATATAGACATAATTTGTTTAATTAGTCTTATTCATTTACTATTAAGCCAAGATACACGCAAAAATCCACGAAAGCATAATAATTATAGAGAATTTAGTGTTAGAATCAAGATGGTTATTAAAGAGTTAAAGGTAACTATGACAAGTCAACATCAAAGCAATAGCGAAAATCCAAAACGTTATGCTCTGCATATGATTACGTTATAAAAGATATAATATAACAAATATAAAGTATTGAATAACGTAGGTTACTGATTGTTTACTTATTTATTTAAAAATATAAAATTATCTTCTACTAGTATATAGGAAAAATAATTATTAAAATATAAAAAATAACGAAATTCAACAATTAATCAAGTGAATTAAGCAACCAAGTAAGAGAAAAAAAAAGTGACCAAGCAAGAAATAATCGAGCAATCAACTAATTAATCAAGAAGTAATTAATCAGTTTCAGAAAGTTAACAGTTTTCAATCAAACAAACAAAAAAAAAAAAAATATATATATATATATATATATATATATATAGTTAAAGAGTCGGCGAGAGAGGTCTACAACATCAAAGGAGAGAGGGGCTGGAATTTTTGCCAGTAATTTTTGCCAGTAGAGAGAGGTCAGCTACGCTGAGGTATGCGACGTTGAATGAGTCACAGTTGTCACCTGAATCTTCGCCGAAGGAGAGAAAGGGGGCTTGAAAAGTCAGCACTAGACAAATAGGATCTGGACAAGTTGAGGAAGAATTTGGTCGCAGTCGAGGTTCTCAATAACCAGCAACCAAATCGCAGTCATCGGTTTCAAGCCGCTCCCAAGTCGCTACAATTTGGGACGACATGTGGAGGTCAACTTGCAACAAATTTATACTTCAAACTAAAGAATTTCATGTTGTCAAGTTCCATTATGACAATGCAACATTACGTGGTTTCACATTAAAATTCTGCCCTTAAGCAATATCTCACTAAAATTACATCACGAAATGCACTAAATCACAATACACAATCCCTTTCTAAAACACTGCATTAGAGGGTTGAACGATGGCAAGATGGTATAATTTATTGAAAGAAAGAGCCCCTATTAGTGAGCTAACAGCAAAGACTGAGTATAATTTTACAATAATACCAAGTTTCTCAATGTATATACAGCTGCAAGGAATCATGGGCATGGCAAAATCTAAAAAACAAAAAATCAGGGCACGACAAGAAATATTTTTTTTATTAAATACAAAGACAAATTTATAAATAAAATATAAAATATCAAATAACAAACTATTATCATAAGATATTCATTTATAATAGATGCAAACATCTTAATACAATTACATTATCAAGTTGCTTAATCAAGTAATAGTAAAAAAAAATCCATTTCAAAGCATTATAATTTTCCCATTCAAACAATAAGAATTGTTTAGCTAGTCTTTAAGTTTACTCTGCTCTTAGACTTTGTATAACCATATATGAGGACAATGTGATTTATTAGTATAAGAGGAATTATAAACTATAGGATTGTACCAATAAACGACTATCTAATAACCAGATGCCATGACTGAATCCACATCATAAACATGTCTCACTAAAAACCAGAACTAGCAGAACATAGGCTCGTTCATATCAACTACCAAATTTCCTATGTTGCTTAAATAAGTACCTGAAAACAAGGGCCAGTTAACTATATGTAAATGTCAAAAGAAAATAAATTATACCAATCATTTTATATGAAATAATATGAAATAGTAGTTAGTAAATTGACCATGTCATTGCGCATTTCGCACTGACTGCAAGACAGACATGAACGTTTCCCACTAATTGCAGGTCGGACATAGACGCTTCACACTGACCACAACTTGGACACGCCAAATTTTTTTCCGTTCATGTTATACAAATGGACAAAAACATAACAAATGATATGATAATTATACAAAATAAAGACAAGATCGTAACTGAAGATTATTTAAAAGGAAAGGGGCCTAGAATTTAGGAACTGACGTATGGTTTTTAACTTTCAGTACAAGGACAATTCCCTGTCAAATGGAACTGATGAATCAGAGTGTAATATTATTCTAGAATAACAAGATTTGCATTAGTCACCTTGTCCCTTGGTAAAATCCCAACATGACAAGGAACCCAAGGGATAGAATTCAAGGACAAAGAATCAACAAGAGGAGACAGGAAAGAATAACAACTGGTAGAATAGATGGGACAATTAAGGTTGAGATTATAGAATGATAAATAGACCATGCATATACATGTGTAGCAGAATCCTATGGCCAACTCATCCCAGGACCAAAATAGTCAAAATAACTTAGACCAATGCATTGAACATAGGCTCTGATACCATTCTATAACATTCCTTTTTTACATACTTCGACAAACAGTACGCTGCCAGTGAGCACACACTAAAGCTATCCAGCCTGCACTAGACTATTAATTGCATCCACAATACGGGCACTTACCAGAGTTGGCAATTAAACAAAAATAACAAACATCTGCTACACATTTCAAACACAAAGGAAATAACTACATTATCCATTATCCCGAAATATTTACCATGGTATATAAACAAATCCATTAGCATAACACAAATTGTGGTCCAAAGGAGGGGAAGACAAAATATATAACAAATACCACTACACATGACAGTGGAGTGGAGTCCCTAGCATCTGACCCTGGAAGCTTGGTCCCTTACTGTCCTTATCCTCCTCTAGTGTGACCCTGGTTCTAGCCTAGTGATAGTATGGTGTCTCGACCCTCCAGAATCAAGGACCCCATGATAGAGGTGGAATGAGCCGCACCAGTTGTATGCTTTGTATAGCTTCGACCAGAGCCTGGATGTCTCTTTTCATCTCGTCTTGCACCGCCCCTATCATCTATCCCATAGAGATCACATTGTTGCTCCGCATGTCTAGTTCTCGCACACAAACTACAACATACACCACTGCCCTCACAGCACGAACCTACACTAGAAATAGGAGATGCCATGCTTGCAATTTGGGGTTTGTAATCTAGGGGATTAAACCCAACAAGTAAAGCACAAGAGAAAGAGAAGTGTAGAGAATTGAATTATCTAGCTATAGAAAAATTCGGAATTAACTTAGTTTATTTACAATTTTTAACATATTAAGACTGGAGTTCAGTGACGGTAAAATTATCAAGCCAAAACCTATATTTCGAGTAGGAATTACAAAGCATGTTGTATACAAAAATTATAGATAAATGAATAATCTATCTACAAAAAAAAAATTCGGAATCAATTGAGTTAATTTGCTATTTCTATCGGAGTTTAGAACTCGGAACAATTTATTAGCCCCAAGAACTAAGGTAAACCGATAATGGAAAATAAAGTTCCACTTGCATCTAAAGACTCATGTTGTTCCTCTTCGTTATTGCTTCCCCTTGATCTTCTGGTCTCCTTGCACCCTTGACGAGAAGACAAAACTTTAAGGGTTGAGGTGAGGAGAGAATTAAAATGAGGAGAGGAATGATATGGGTCTGTCTATATGATATGTTTTCATTCATCATTCACTCACAGCTCAAACTTTGTAGGGTTAATTAACTCAACTCCGAAACCAACAATTTTTAAGGATGTCCCTTAGTCCAGTTAGTGGTCAAATGAAACGGACAAAGAAAAACTATGATGTTTGGGATAAATAAATGAATTATTTAAATTAAATATAATGGGATAAATAAATGAATTAATAAAATTAATTATAATTTCTAATGTCTGACTAAATTCCGATGACTCAAAAAAATTCCAAATAAATACTTGAGGTAAAATAGAAGGAAACAATCATGACAAAATTTAAAGAATAAAAATCGGATGTTTGGATCACAATATAAAAACTACTGAAGAAAATATCATTATAGATCATAAGCTATATTTTCACCTAAAAATCGACTCTCAAAAACTTCTAGAAATTCACGATAAATCAATAAATTAGAAAAATAATAACTCTAAAGTAGGAATTCCAATTTGAGATACAGAATGCAAGATAGAGTTAACGTACCGTGTATCGAACCGATATTGATACATAGACTATAACACACCTAACCAGCCAGCTCTCCAATTTAATAACTCTGTATTGACATCCATGGAGCCCAGGGTATTGATAGCAATCTGATACGAGATATATTAACTCTATCATATATTCCTATATCTATTTTCTTGAATCGATCATGCAGAATTAGGATTATTGGTGGCCAATCAGGGTCCAACTTGACTTTCAATAACCCTATCTTAAATTCCATAGCTCCAAATAGCATTCCAACTTTGTGTTATTAGCGACAATCTATAGCAGATGCCCTCATCAGATTCATCCCACCTTTACCGTGGATTTTGGGCCTTGTTGGACGAATCATTACATTATTTCTAGACCAGGACCTAGTTCGAACTAGCAGAGAGTCAGAATGTGGATGAGAATCTGGGGTTATCACAGATGATGCCAGTGGCAACAATATCCATGTGTTGATCCCAATATGTGCCTTAGTTTTATATCATGATGTATCGTTTGATACTTTCCCTTCCAAACCACATTTTGTTTTTGCTATGGACATTTTACTGTATGTTTATCTAGTATAAACTCATGTTAACGGAATATGCAGTACTTCCAGTTATGTGTAGCAGATATTTATCTTGTTTATGGTAACCAACTCAACTCTTGGTCCTTACTATGATGCAACTTTATGGCCTCTTGCACGCCGATCTTACTCTTCAAGTATGCATGTAGGTTAATGCATTCTGCTTTTGAAAGCAACTGAAAAACATAGTGTTACAAAGTGGTATTAGAGCACTGTTGCATGATTCAACCATGATGGTATTGGCCCTTCCTTAGAAGTAAAATACAATAGTTCATCAAATGGCATCCTCATTGGAGGTGAAGTACAATAGCCTATGGCACTCCACCTTGGTGATAAAATACAAAAGTCCACTCCTATGGCCTCCTCGAAGGTAAAATACATCAGCACATGTATTTGGGATGGGCTTTTACAATATGCGCTTCCTATCCAGTAGTTAGTTCAAATAATAAATACTGGACCTAGACCTGGACTACACAACACGTTATTTGTTCATAATACTTGCATGTTCATGATATTGATAAACTTATCCATACGTCCACATATCAACCAATGATCATTATGCTACCTAAGATCCATGTTGTCACGAATACACTACCATGTTCACACACTCTTATTCTAGTATTATGATAGTATGACTTCTTCCTCGTGTTCTAGATTTCAAACCTAAGCCTCGAGAATGAATTAGGAGATTCTGTCACGACTAAGGATCCATACTTCATCAACCAGGTGGAGCAACAATAACGCGTGGACTTCCACTGGGAGTTTTAGTATTTTGTTATTTTCTTTTGTTAGGGCATTATTTACTCTTTTGTTCTTTTGTTGTATGTAATCCAACAGTATGCCATATCATGTAACAACTCTTTAATATATATATATATGTATATGTGTGTGTGTGTGTGTGTGTGTGTGTGTGTGTGTGTGTGTGTATATATATGTGTGTGTGTGTGTGTGTGTGTGTGTGTATATATTATCTTTTCAGTTATCGGCATGTCATTTTATTTATCTGATTGCGGTAGTAATTATAGTTATTCCAAGATCCTTGCATATGAGGTTTTTTTTTTTTTACACACTCCATTCTTCGGAAACAGCTAAAAAAGGGACTTTACAAAGTGGTATAAGACCTTGTGTTTTGGTTCGGAGATCATAAGACTACCGTCATATAAAAGCATGTCTATAACCAATTTTTAATATCCATTCTTGATCTTGAAATTACTTGATCATCTATCTCATTTCTTGGATATCGTACCATCCACCCATTCGATTATTCTATCTCGTAACTCTTTTCTTAATTTCTATCTATGTTCTTCAGATAGATGGCTTGTCGTGCTCCAACAAGAGATAGAGCAAGTGATGAGGTTGCAAAACTCAGGATTCTAGTTAGAGGAGTTGGCCAAATACATCAGACTATAACTGTAGTATTGGAAAGATTGGTGACACTTTGAAACAGGATAAATGAGAAACAGTATAATATTTTTTGTAAACTTCACCCATCAATTTTCTTAGGGTTAGAGGGACCACTCAGGACGGAAGAGTAGATGGTTGACATGGAAAATCTACTAAGAGATGCCAAGATTGCAAAAGAGGACCGAGTTAATGTAGTGTGCATTCAGTTAATGGATATTGCACGAACTTTATGGCTGGCAGAAGAAAAGAGATAAGTAGAGCCGATAACTTGGAATAAGTTTGTTGAGATTTTCTACAACCAATTCTTCCACTCTATGGCACGACGCAACATGGACATGCAGTTCATAGATTTAGAGCAAGGTGATAAGATCATTGATGTATATGCAGTAGAATTCATCAGGCTTAACAAGTTTGCTCCATCTCTTGTCGCAATAGAGAATAAAGCATATCACTTCTTGCAAAATTGTGATTTGGAATCCGTTAGCATCTAGCATCCCAAGCTTACAAGACCTATCCTAATGTCTACGTTGTGGCCTGTCGGTAGAAGTGTTTAGAGAAATGGAACATGTTATAATCCAGTTAAGCAAGAGTTGGCTAAACAGGAGTTGGGGATTATGGAGAAATTAAATAATAACCATGCAATTAAGCATTGGACGAGCTTAAGGCCGAAGGAGGCATACAATTATTGTGGAAAGTCAGGACATACGAGAAAGGAGAGTAGGATTTGTGATTAGCATGTGGATCTCTATATGACACAATGTTTAAGTGCTAATCACACGATAACCAAGGGATAGTACCAGTAAGAAGTTAGCACATCAGTCAGTTCAAAAGGATCAACCCGACAAATACAGAAATTTGTTGGACGTCATGCAGGGTACTAATTTTGCACAAAGATCCCTTATATGTTTCCTACCTAGAGCACAATTCCCGTATTTTATTTTGATTCTTGTGCATAGTATTATTCATATTCTTACTTGTATCTGCATTCCACAACTTTCACTTCCATTTTATTCCTGTTAGTTTTCATAATTTTCCAAATCTTCACTTTTCAAATTGGGTCCAGTTAAATATGTTCTTTATCTTGTAGTTTCATCCTCACAAGACTTATTGAGCCGATGAGGCAATTGTGTAGATTTATTTCCGGCACCGGCAATTGTAGTAACTCCCTAGGATCTTGTGTTTGATCGAATCTTGTGATCAGTCTTGATTCCATTTATGGTATTGTATTTCTAGCTTTTCAAGTTCTGTTACATCGACATGCAATAGTTGAGATTTAATCTCCTAGCGGGTATTATAGCCATGCACTAGAACCTTTTGAGTGGATTCTTCAAGATATTCATTTTCCATACTCATATCCATTGTCTATTAATTGGGATGACAGAGTAAACCGATTTGATTGTCGCTATTATGATTGAGATATTGTTTTCCTCTTAAATATCATTCTGCATTGATTGAAATTTCGAGAATGACATTTTTATTAAGTTAGGTAGGATGCAACACCTCTAACCAATCAACTCTCTGAATTAGTACTCCGCACTGATCATATCAATCCATGACGCCTGAGAGTATTAATAATGTACTGTAGAAATATATTGACTCTACCTTGTATTTTTTTATCTGTTTTCCTGAATTGATTGTGGTGAATTAAGGTTACCAGAGATCAATCAATGTCCCACTTGATTTTCAGTAAGTCTATCCTAATTCTATAACTCCAAATGACATTCTGACTTTAATATCATTATTTTTCTAATATTTATAATTTTTCGTAATTTTCTCAGATTTTCTGCGAAAGTCTAAAAAGTTGATGAAAATACTATTTACCAAAATATATAGATATTAACTTCAGTATTTTCTATCTTT
This sequence comes from Dracaena cambodiana, assembly GCA_036321105.1. Taxonomy (NCBI): domain Eukaryota; kingdom Viridiplantae; phylum Streptophyta; class Magnoliopsida; order Asparagales; family Asparagaceae; genus Dracaena; species Dracaena cambodiana. The sequence goes on along the minus strand of JAYEPQ010000013.1, from coordinate 8,339,276 downwards.
CATTCTGAACCTCAGAAAAATATAGCGCAAGTTTCCTAATGCTTCAGCCAATGATTTATGCCTCCTAGGATTTTTTACAAATTGTCAAATAGAATTGAAATCGTTAATGTAATTATTTTTCAATAATCCCTTTTTTTACTAAAGACACTTTAATTCATTTGGTGAGCCGTTCATGCAAATGTCGATACTAAGGTGTTGGGCCATTGTCAAGTGTGGCAATATAGGTGTTTAGGTGTCACGCTAAGAGTTTAATTGGGATTAACATGAGATGATGTGTTTAAAATTAATCATGCACAGAAAAAACCTCTTTTCTCTTCATTTCCCCACAAAAAATCATTCTTCATTCACTCAATACACACAGCACAGTCGCAGCTAAAGGAAAGACCAGGCAGCCTGAGGAAGGATTTCTTCAGCATTCAATCAAAGAGAACGGAAAAGAAAAAGGCAAGTTTACATTCATCCTTTTTGCTGTCCAGCAAATCTAGCTATGCTCTAAAATAGTTTATAAATAGCATACTAACTAAAATAATTCCACAAAATTTCTGTAGATAGGTAATTCAATCAGCTACAACTTTTGTCTAGAATATTTTTCAAGATTTATGAAGGAAATATTGTTTTGATTGGATTATATCTCTATTACTGTGTTAGTGAATCCTGCAGTGATAGTTTTCAGTTAATTATATGTTAAAAATAGTATAAGAGCTCAAATAATTCTAGGAAAATTTCTGTAGACATTGAATTTAATTATCTACATCTTTTGTATAGAAAGTGTTTCATGATTATCACAGAAAATAGAGGATTCCGCTTGTTTTCTTCATTGTTGCTATTTTGCTACCAAAGGAATTCTGTTGTAGTAGTAATCTCTAGTTTAAATTATGTTATAAATAGTAAATAAACTCAAATAAATCAGAAGTTTTTTCTACTGTTAGATAATCAAATTCTCTACAACTCTTTTCAAAAAAAACACCTTTCTATACCTCAAGCTTTGGCTAACAGTTTTGGCTTGGAAAAGTCACTGGACATACTGTTCAAGAGGGATATTCTGCAGAAAAATTGAAATTTTGCCTACAAAGTTAATATTAAAACAAATTTTAAATTAATACGATTCTATACTAAAAATTTTACTAGGAATAGATATTTGAATTGGGAGTCCATGTATCAAATTTGGTGACTATGGAACTAAATAACGATCCGAAATAATTTGTTATTTCCGCTATGTCCCTGCTCGCCACAGCTAGTAGCTGGCTAGGCTCCGAAGAGCTAAGCTTGGGGCTGTGGGTCACGTTTTAGATCCACAATACCCTGATATGTTGAAATTCTAGAATACTGCATTAGGATTGTGTTAAATTGATAAGATCTATGATGGGCATGAGAATCTCTATATAAAATTGGTGAAAGTAGTTACTTAATTGGTTGAAAATCTAATATATGAGTTATGTGCTTATTAACGTGATAACTGGAAGCTACAAATAACAACAATGACATGACACACGCATGACATCATGATATCTGTATATCTGTAACATAGGACAATAATATGATAAATGATGCATGACACACACTTGTACATGATACATTTTTAAATGATATACGAAAGCTTGATACATGAACACGGCACTAAGGTTAGAAGAAATTGTGAGGATGTATGCATACATGAAACATGAATGACTGAATGATTGGATGAGTGAATGATTGATCATATTGGACATGTACATAGTAATGTATGATTGTACCATAATGTCTTTAATAAGTCATGGGTATCATATATTGCTGAATATGGGGATATGGGGGAACTAAATGTTGGACGGTACCTTATAGCAAGAGACGACAAAAGTTGCGCAACCAAAGCCCAAGTTCATAGTACTACAAGCCCATAGCCCCTCCTCGGAAGTAAAATATAGTAGTCCATCATATGGCATCCTCCTTGGAGACAAAATACAACATTCCATAGAACTCCACTCCGATGGTAAAATATAGAAGTCCACTTGTAACATATAGCGGTACCTGTACCTGGCACAGTGCTTTTATGATATGCACTTTCTACCCATAAGTTAGTTCAAATAATAAATACTAGAGTGGACATTGACCTATACTAGATATGACAGATTATCGATTCACAATACTTACATGTTCACGATATTAATGAACTTATCCATATATCGTCCACATATTAACCAATGCTCATATGTTACACATGATCCACAATGTCATGGATAGACTATCTTGTTCATGCACTTTTATTCTCTATGATAGTACAACTTCTTTAGCTTGTGTAATCTCCCGGGTTTAATCCCCTGGGATAAACCCAGGTCTCGAGAATCAGGAAGAAGATACTACCATGATCAAAAGTCCATATTTAATCGACCAGGTAGAGTAACACGGGTGGACTTCCAGTGGGAGCTTCAGTATTTTGTTATTTTCTTTTGTTAGGTACTGTTCGTTTCTTTTGTTCTTTTGTTGTACATAATCTGATAATGCGCCTTATCATGCAACTAACTTTTGATTGATATAAATTACTTTTTTCAATTATCGAAAATGATTTATATATCTAATTGTGACAGTAGTTATGGTTATTCTAAGATTATATGCACGTGAGTTTTTACCACTTCGTTTTTTCAGAAGCAGTTGAAAAACGGGGCGTGACATGGGCCATAGGTTGATATAGAATATTTTGACAGAGACCTGGCTGGTTAGGGGGTTCACTACATATAACCATCATTCAAGCGAACACAAAATTAATAGATTACTGACAGCATAATAGTTGACACCTACAAATTGATGGGCAAATGGTCACTAAACCTCATTATATTGGTATTAGTAAACACTGATGAATGAAGATGAACACCGTAGTCTGATCGAAGAGAGAGCAGGGTGAACTTTTACCACCGTAGGAGGGAAAAAAAATTTCCTACAATGCTTGCCCACTTATCCCATACATGTATGTAATCATGTAAATTTTGAAATGTATTTAACTCATAAAGAGATGCGTATAAGATTGTTATTAAGGTTTGAGAACTCAGTATTAGTCCACTGAACAAATCTTGGTCTCAATCAGTTTTAGTTGTTTCACAAGTTTTGGTTTTAGTTTCGGTTTCTACTAATGTAATAGTTTGTTTATATTTCCTTTTATCTAGGCACTGCTTTTCCCTTTGATTCTTTTGTGTTCATATTTAGAACAGTGTGCCATCTCATGTAATTAACTCTTTGTATGAATGAAATCTTTTCAGTTTCAGACGTGTTATTTATCAATCTGATTGTGACAGTAGTTACGGTTATTCCAAAATCCTGTGACTATTAGGTAATACAGTGCAATTTTAAGTAGCGTTTTCCGTTTTGGGAAGCAGTTGAAAAACGGGAGCATTACATTTAGCTTCCCACAAGTCTTCTATATAGCCCTGAATTTTCCAAAAGCCCCTCCTGATCAGATAGCAACTTGGAATTTGTGTGCATTGGAGTATCGATTGCTCAACATGTTAGAATATCAAACACATATTTCCTCCAAGAAACATACTTTCTCTAGACCTAGCCACTTCAATGTCCAAAAGGTAGCTCAAAAGTCCATGGTCTTTCCATCCAAAATTTGTATTGCAAATACAACTTAAGGTCATTAATTCCCTTTGCATAATCTCCAGTTATAACAATGTCATTCACATAAATAACAAGTCCTCTTTTCCTGATGTAGACCGAAAAAAGACTGAGTGATCCTTCTATGCTAGACGATTCCAAACTCTTGCACAACCATAGCAAAACTTCCAACCAAGCCCTAGAAATCATTTTTAGCCCATAAGGTTTCTTCATATTACACATCTTTCTTGTGTTTCCTTGCGCAACAAACCTATGTGGTTGTTTCATGTATACCTCATCAAGGACACCATGAAGGAAGGCATTTATGATGTCTAGTTAATACAAAGGCTAGTCATGTATTACTACAAGAGTATGAATATGCAGTGATGTAATCTTAGCCACAGAAAGAATCATGATCATCAACTCCATATATGAATAGCCCTTAGACACTAATCATGCCTTGTGATACGTTAAGGAGCCATCTAGATTCAATTTTACTGTTTGCACCCAACGACATCTAATTGCTTTCAGAGTTGGAAGATGAACCAAATCCCATGTCTCAATCTCCAACACCAGCATCTCTTCGATCATAGTTTTCTTCCAATCTGGATGTAATAAGGCCTCTAACACAGATTCAGAAACAGAGTGAAAAGCCAATGAAGAATAAAACAATTGTATGACTTGGACAAATAAGTATAAGAAACAATTTACACAATAGGTGAGAAATGAATCTTCATGTTCCTTTTTGAAAAGCAATTAGTAGATAAAGATTAGAAGTAGAGGACTTACTAGGATCAGTATCAAGAACAAAATCCAATGAAGACAAAGCCAAAGTAGTAGAGACAATTGGCACAAATGATGAAGGTTGATCGTGAAGCAAATATTGTATTATATACACCTTCATTGGTTCAAGTTGTCCCGATAGTAATGATTTTTGAATCTGCAAAGTAATGACGACTCAACAAATTTTTTAGTACGAGATACAAGAAACATGAACTCGTCTTTAGACTCATGACTGGATGACTCACTAATTGGGGATGACCCATAACTGAAATAGGACTTAAATTCAAAGACTAACACCTGCATAGATTAAAAATTGATTTGAATCAGGACAATAACACTTCGTAGCTTTTTTGAGTTCTAAAGTATCTAAGAAAATACACTTAAGAGCTTGTAGATCCATTTTGCGTTATTCAAATGATCGTCACGTACAAAACAAACATTACCAAATATCATTGGAAGTAAAGGACAAGGATCTGCAGATGAATAAAATCACAAATATAATATTCGACAACCTAGTATTGATGAAGGCATGCAATAAGATAACAAGCAGTAAGAACTGCATCTCCTAAAAATATTTAGGCAATTTCATATGAATGAGCATTGTACGTGCAACCTCTAACAAACGTCTTTTTCTTCCTCTCAACAATTCCATTCTGTTGTATGTAGATCATTCTGATGTTTGAAGTCCTTGTCACTTTCCTTCTATTAAGGGGTTTACTAATTTTCTTTTTTATAAATGATTTCTCTCACATGATATGGATATATCAGTTAAAAAAAATCATTTTCTCACACGTCCTAACAAAATGGTGTTGTTGAAAGAAAATATAAATATATTCTAGATGTTGCTCATACTTTAATAATTCACATGCATATTCCAAGATATTTCCAGTATGATAATGTTCTATTTTCATGTCAATTAATAGGATGTCGTCTTTTGTCATATATGGTAAATCTCCTTTCTTCTTTATCCCAATACAATCATGTTTCCCCTTTAGCCTCGAGTATTTGGGTATACATATTTTGTTCAGGATTTGACTTCTAGTTTGAACAAGCTCTCTCCCCACACGCTCAAGTGTGTACTTGTTGGCTACTCTAGAATTCAAAAAGAATATAAGGTAAGTGCTATGATCTTATATTTAAAAAGTATTTTGTCCCGACTGATGTTACCATTTTTTAGTCTATTTCCTATTTTACTCCAGTATCTACAGACCAATTATTTCTTTCTCTTCCTCTATCCTTGCATGTGTCTCCTACAGCTACAAGGGCTTAGAAGTTGTTAGTGCCTAGTATAAGGGTCCAAAAGGCACCTTCATCGAAAACTATTGTTAGTATTCTCTCACATTCGAAAGTGCCTCCAAGCTTCCGACAAATTGTTCCTCCATCTTAGTTGCAGGTCCTCCACAACCATATCCTTCATCATCTCCTGCTTCTGAGCTTTCTATTACTCTCCGAACGGGTAAACACTCTACTATTTCTCATTCTATTTCTAGATTTATTTCCGATGATAAGGTTACCCCTTGTTTCGCTAGTTTTCCCTTTCTCACTATTTCGTTTCAATACCCAAGTCATTTAGGAGGCTCTGCTAGTCCATGTCTTGCAAAAGGCCATGTATGAATAGATGCAGCCCTAGTCTCTCAAGAGCCTAGGATAGGATTTGGTTGGTGCAATGTCAAGAGCTTTCATTGTTGGTTGCTGCTGTGTACACACTGTCAAATACAATCCGGATGAAGCAGTAAATCAATATAAAGCTTGCCTTATTGCAAAAGATTTTTCTTAAACATATGGCATTGATTACTTTGAAACTTTCTCTTCTATGGCTTGTTTCAACTCCATTTGCATCTTCTTCTCTCTTACTGTGATTCTCGATTAGCAAATATTCCATTTGGACATTAAAAATTCTCTTATATGTTGATCTGCATGTGGAGGTTTATATCGAGTAACCTCCAAGATATGTTTCTTAGAGAGGAATATAGCCTGCAAATTCAAAAAGTGATTTATGGATTTAAGTAGAGTTCTCGAGCCTGATTGAAAAGTTTTCCACTGTAATTGTTATTATTAGCTTTGTCACTATGATCATTTTTTTTGTCCAACATACTACTTCTGGTATTGTCCTTGTTGTACATGTAGATGACATGTTGCTAAATGGGAGGGATACAGCAGCTCCGACTGAGATTAAAAAAAAAAAAACTATCTTAAACACTTTGAAACTAAAGACATGGAAATACTGAGAAATTTTATTGGAAGTGAAGTAGCATGTCAGAAACGTAGACTACTTCTATCTCAGAGAAAATATATACTAGATCTCTTAGAAAGGAACGGTTTTCTTGGGTGCAAACCTTCCAGTATCCCCATAAAGTCAGATTTAGATGCATAGAGTGATGAAAGTACTTTATATGAGAATGTTAAACAATATAGGAAGATGATCGAAAAACTTGACTATCTCACAATCATTAGACCTAAAATTTGTTGTTGGATTACTGAATCAATTCATGCATAAACCAAGGGACATTCACTAGAAAGCTACTTCGCGAATTATTGTGTATATTATAGAGCTATCCAGGAAAGGAGTTATTCTAAGAAATATGAACATGTTCACATCTCTATATTTTCAGATGCTGCATATGCATGAGACAAAGATCAGAAGTTTAACACTGGATACCTTACTTTTATTAGAGGTAATCTAGTTGCATGGAGCAAAAAGCAAAATATAATGTCTCAATCTTCTACTAAAGCAGAGTATCAAGGCTATGTCACATACCATGTGTGAACTACTGTGGCTAAAAAACTTCCTGAAAAACTTGCTGACTAAATTTGGTTTCAAGCCGAAAATTCCATGCCTATGCAATGTGATAATCAATCTATTATCTATATTACTCAAAACCCAGTGTTTCATGATCACATCAAGTATAGAGTTAGATTATCTTCTCGTTCGAGATGTTGTGGTAAAGAAGTTGATATGTACTGCATTTACTCTGTCAAAATAATTGACTGATATTCTGACTAAAACTGCATCATCACAGCGTTTTCTACTCTGTGTAACAAGTTGGCCATGATTGATATCTACTTTAAACTGAAGGTGGTGTGAGATTGTACTACTATCTTATCTTTACGTTTAGTATCACATCATTTATAGGTTTATTTGTATGGTATTGTGAGACATATGTATCCATTGACTTATAATGAGATTATCTAACTATTTCAAAACATGAACCATACAATATTTGGAATTTGTCAAAGGGGTGACAACCATGGCTTCCCATACTCCGCCTTGTATGTATCATTGACATGAACTAAGATTAGTGTCAGAAATGGATAGAAATACACCAAATTTAGATTGGGGAGAAGTGTCCTACGTATCATAGGTACACAGAGGGATACTCAGTCAATCAGAATAAAATTGTATCCACCCGTATATCCAAAATGATAACAAAATATCATAGAAATTAGCAAGAATTTCATTATAGATTGATAAAAATTGATACTAATAACATTAAATTCCATATCTTAAAAATATTAAATTCCAAGAGTATAATTACTAATCTACAATGCTTAATATTATATTAATTAAGTATTACATTAACTATATATAGTCGTAGTATCATATAAATAATGCAAACTAATTGTAATTTCAGGATAACAAATCCACCTATAAGCAGACTGATATTATAGACAGATATTAAATGGCGAGTATACGACATCTGCATCCCATTGAATAGGTTTGAATACTAAACAGATTCAGAAATTTCAGGTAACATTTACACCCCTAGTTGTATTAATTTAAGCAAGTACGCTAACTTGTTAAATAAAATTTTCAGATGCATGGAGTCATTTGAAAGGTGAAGGAAGGTAAGAGTTTGCCACAGTGGACAAAATAGTATGAGAAGCAGCAAATTCATACATAAAAAGTAGAAAATATTGGAATTCCACATGACTTACTTTGTTTTGAACATGTAGTCTTCTAAATAGTCTACAACATTCATAAGTGCATGAAGAGCAATTTTCTTCACCTGATTCAAAAATTTAAACATCATAAGGGATTTAAATGAAGAGGTAACTATCAAAATGCAGAACAATGAAAAAGAAAAAAGTAAACCCAATAAAGCATGCAGCCTGGTATAGAACAACAATAGACAACAAGGGAATGGAAAAGGTGTTTAAATTACCTCCAGCTTATCTTCTTTAGCCTTGTGTTCTTGAGGCAGTTCACGAAATTCTCTTGTCAACCTCATACACTCCCAAACATTTTCCGGTGAGACAAAGTCAAGGGCAACCTTAATACAAGACTGTCAAGAAATAGAAAGTTTTATTGCAGACTGTTTGGGTCAAAATTTAACTCAAGATATGATCTTATTGAACAAGGGTTCATTTCTAATGAAGGCGGAGTTTTGATGCTCAACTTTCATTTTCATACAATTGCTCCTCAGAGTTCCGCATCCAAATAGACTTATCACTTAAGAAAATGTATCCCAAATGAATGTTTTGAAGTAAAATTGTCAAGGAAAAAAATGGAAGCAGTTTTAACAAGCACACAGCGATTAGGAATCTTGTACCTTCAGATTTCTAACTTGATGAGGGCATCCAGCTGGGATGAACACAGCCTCACCAATCTTTTGCTCAAATGTCCACGGTTCAATTCCTACAAAGAATACTACTGTCAGGATATATAAAAAATAACAGTAGGAGAACATATAGAAATGACAATTTTAAAATAAGTCGCATGATATACTAACCATATTCTTCTTTGAGCTTCCTTTTGTGTTCCGAACTTAAGTAGAAAGATTGGTCATGAATAGGATGTGCTACCTGATAATAAAAATTAAAATTATGCTTCTCAATATTGATATAGCATTGTGAGACAAACATGCATCTCGAAAGAAGATTTACGTGTTCTACTGGAGAGCAACAAAGATCTCTGAACTCTCTACAGTGACTTCTAAGATATTCTTCAAGCTTGGGAACATCTTCCCTTCGGAAAATATCCCACAAAGCACCACCTTCACAGTGAATTTTCTCAATCCCATCATCGGTTAGGGTAAGATTCTCTGCTCCGTCCCTCTCTTCTCCATCTTTCTTCCTCTTTTCTGCAGTTTTCTTCTTTCCTCCAGCTTTCTTCCTCCTTTTGCTAGCATTCTTACTGTGTTTAGGATCTACATTGGTTTCTGGAATATTTGTCTCCACTCTAGCAGCAAGAGAACCAAGATTTCCTTCAATTTCACTATTAGAAATTGTAACATTGACTGTTTCATCCTTGGCAACCACTTCATTGGGTCCCTGCTGATCTCCCATTCCAGAAGTCAACTCACTGATGGTTTCCGGCTCACTACGCAAACCTAAATTCCAGATACCATGTTGCTCCCTAACATCTTGATCTCTGTGCTTCTTTTTCAGTTTTTCAATATTGGCAAGCTGACTGGCAGAAGGTCTTACTTCTGCAGTGTGCATCAATATGTTAACCTGTAAGGTGTCATAATAGCACACAGCAAGGAAATTTTTAATCAAACCTAACTAATTTACGAAAATAGACAAGAATTGATTACTAGAATTTCATTCATACAAGAATCACAAGAATAGAAGGAATGTCATGCAAGAGAAGCAATGAGTAACCTTTTTGAATTCCAATACATGTGGTCATTCCAGTTGATCTTATGTTTACATGCATCAGTAAAATATAGGAACAGAACGAGAAGAAGAAAGAAATAGCATCCAGAGCCACAGAAAGGAACAACTTTGACTAAATGCATGTACTAGAGGTAAGAGTCAACTGAATATGGGAAAAAAGACATCATAATGATTAATACGCTTTAAAAAGATGCATCTAGAGAGTTTTGGGGTGAACAACAGCAAAAGTAAAGAGGCAAGCAATGCTTGCAGTTGAAATTGGCGCATTAACCAATAAGTTCTCATGGAATGAAATGTACTTTCAAAATTGAATGCCATGTAAACATGTGCATAAATTTCTAAACAGCTTATTGGGGGGGGGGGGGGGAAGGTAGGTTCACCATTCTACCAACAGGAGTAAAAATGCCAGGATAAAGTCTTCACTTCCTTTGCTTATTTTGCTAGGAATCAGTTGCCAGCTCAAAGAATTAATGTTCAGTGAGACAATGTCTAAGACACATATTTTCAAGGCAATATATGTAGATGGCTACAAAAGATAGGGCACTTGATTAAAAAGGCAATGATCAAAACCCCTCTCGCTTTCCAATTCATAATCCCAACTAGTTTTTGAAGCCAATGAATACAGCTCCTGGCTGCAATAAGTACAATAAATATTAAAAAAGTGAGTCATCAACAAAGCACATGTTAGAAGCAATTAATTTCTCGATAGTTGATAGTTATAGCTGCAGTCTAGAACTCAGGAACAATTTTTTGTTTTATTTTTTTGGTTCAGTGCAAAAGGATCAAGAAAACATTTGCATAAACAATGTCACATGCCTCAGATTGTATGATAAATGTTCTAATTTAACTAATATCACTTAGCTTCAGAAGTTACTATCTAGGTTACTGAAATCAGTGATCCACCTTGTGATTTAAAAGAATTATATCAACAAAAGAAACTACAACGATTGTCTGGAAAAATTTCTAAAAGAGAAGTTAATCACGCAACTTATCATTAGCAGGAGTAACCTAAAAGATGAAAATCAGCAAACAATACCAAAAAAAAAAAAATTAAATTAAATTAAAACTTAAAAACAAAACATCTCCTAAGCTTTACATTTCACCTTGGTAATTAACCTGACAAGAGTAATTATTTGCAAAGAATATTATTTGTTCTGACATACCAATTCATACTTTGAGAAACTCTGCTTTCTTTCCTATTTAGGAATAAAAGTTGCATGATAAGTTGATAAGATTACTTTAGGTACTAAATAAAAGTGAAAGGGCACAAAATAAAATTAAAAAGTGGAAAAAGACTTTAGTACCGCATCAGACATGTCACAATGAAGTTTCGTTACAGAATCTCCCCTGCCTAACTCTTCAGAAAATCCATACGCGATGTATGATTTTGGACCCAAGTCAGGCTTCAACACACCTTTAGGCAACTTGACAGCAAGATTAAGAATGCCCGACTTAGGATCTGTATACTCTTGAAATGGTAAAGCAGCTCTAAACTCAGCACCATGTCGTGTCAAACGTTCCTCAAAGGAAGCAGATGGGGGCCAGTCCTTAAGTTTCAGCATTTCTGGCCACTTGTCATCGTGAGGACTGCCTTCTGCGTATCTTGTGAAAAACTGATGGATATTTATCTCAACCTGCAAAATGACAGGTTAAATTTAATTGCCTTATCTTTAAACTACTGGTGTATAAGAATAGAGTGTGCTGCACTTCAGCAAACATGCATTTAGAGATCAAAGTGAAACCTGGATGATAAAAGCATAAACTTTACGGCATATGTTAAAGCCACAGAAAATCAAAGCAAGCACCCATGCCTTAAAATTACTTGAAGAATCAATACATCATCTTTCTTTTCATTGTGCAACACGGGAGAACAATTGGCTAGCCTCAATACAGCCACAAAGGTTCATACACATCCGTCATACCCAAATAAGTAGAATATTATTATTTCATGGAGAGGGATACACAAAGATTCCAATTAAAGAATGGTCTAGCTTTGGATATAAAGTTTATAACTCTAAATTACTGTAAAATATTGGTATATGAAAAATCTATTAAGAATAAGAAAGGATTCAAGACTATTTTAACCAAAAAAAAAAAGCATTCAGGAAACACTACATTTTGGCAAGTACCGTGCACATGCAAACAAAACGAACAAGTATACACATCTTAGATTATCAATAGAACTATCTTATAAACCCACACGTCAGAAACAGAGGATTGGTCAAAGGTTTTAGAAAGATTGACTCCATCCAGGTTGAGTAGAAGGAAGCCTTTCAACTAGCATAATAACAGCACCATGGATATCAACAAGGGTACCTTAAAATGTTATCAAGTGATGCCAGATTCATAAAACCTAGTGCAACCCGAGCTGGAAAGAATGAATGAAACTTTACATTACATCATGAAAGGCTATGTTGATGACATCCTCACAGAATCAAGAACCTAACACACATCTAAACATCCTCAGACACGCATTCGATCAAATGAGAACAACCATCATGAGGTGCTATGTTGCTCTCGAGGAGTGCCTTTGGTGCTTTTTCAAACTATAAATATCAAGATGAATGTGTAAACTATGATTTTTCTCTAAACTTGTGTGAAATTTTTTCATGAGCCACAGGCCTGAAACACATGTCCTCCCTTTTGATGCTAATAGATTAGAAATAGATTTCTTGAGACGTGCAAATGCATGTGAAAAAAAATATCTATATAATTGAAAGTTAAAATTGTACAATATAGAAGTTCTTAAAAGCAAATAGTTAAACCCTCCATATCTACATTTTGAAGGGTTATTGTGCAAATATGTGAAATAGGTAATGGCATTAGAAAATTAAGCTACAAGTCCTCTCATTTTCTGTTCATTATTTCTATTGCTCTAAATTTGCTTTCTCCTCATTCATCTATATAATAATATGGTCAACCTTATTTGGGGTTAGTCTTCCAATACTAGAAGGGGAGCCTTGGCGCAACGGTAAAGGTTGTCACCATGTAACCTAAAGGTCACGGATTCGAGTCGTGAAAACAGTCTCTTGCAGTAAAAAAGCAAGGTAAGACTACGTACAAAAGACCTAAGTGGTCCGACCATTCTCCAGACCCTACGCATAGCGGGAGTTTTGTAGCACCGGGCTGCCCTTTAGTCTTCCAACACTAACTCAGTATGATAGAATTATTAAATAAAATTATTAAAAAACTAATCCCAATCCTAGTTGTCGCCACTGTTGTCCTCTGTTTTTAGAGAACTAACCCAATCATTATCGTTAGGCCTCGCCATCATCGCCTTTGTACCGTCCCAAATTTTTACATTTCCTGTATTGGTTTATTCCAATCAACCGTATCAATCCAAAATGCCAGCTACCAATACGGGTCGATACTAAGTTAATCTAATATATATCGACTCCTGATCACCATATGAACCTAGAAATTTGATAGACATGTTTGTCTCATTTTTTAGATTTTTGGTAACTTTTATGTATTTTTTGGAACAGTCAAATTTTGATCATTAAAATAATATTATTCAATTGTGGGTCCCACTTTGAATAAAATTGAGCCTTTGACTTATGGATTAAATTTTGGTATTAAGATTTCATTCTATTTTCAATTACATTTTCAACTATATATATGCATATATGACTTGTGTATATGTATATTAATTTGAACTAAATTCAAATCCTAACACCTAATCTTTACCCTACACCATATTTCCCATTCCTTATTTGTCCCTGGCTTTGACCGCAGTCCTTGATGGCTATGCTACCCACTATCATGCCCTTTGATTTTTCCTCTCCACCTCTTTCATTTTTTATTCAATTTTCATTTCATTTCTCTCTCCCTCTCTCTCACACCTCAAGAACAAGAAGAAAAAGAAGAAGAAAAGAATGAAGAGGAGGAGACGTGCTCAAGCTTAGGCCTAAGAAGATAGTCATATCATCCTAAACTACTCAAAGCAAATAATACACTCATTTTGCATTGAACCTAGTTTAACTAAAAGATTAGGATTAAAAACTTGTGGTTTATGTTTATATGTTTTAATAAATTGATTAATGCATAAATCATGCAAAATGGAAGCTTGATAACTAAAAACTAATTCATGCAAGTATGTACACTTTTGTATTTTGTGATTTAATTAAAAATTGGTTGTATTTAAATAATTAGTTTACTAGAATCATGTAGAAATCAAGACTTACTTATTTAAAATTTGTCTTCATAAGAATGATTATGTTTTATATTTTACTATGTTGATTAGTAAATAAAATAACGTTAAATAGTAACTTGGTAATTCATATGGAGTTTATTCATAATAGTATCTAGTGTTCTAAAACGTGTTTTATGCGGCTGATTATGCATCCACATGATCGTATGCGGACATGAAACACACATAAAATTAAGAAATCGCCATATCCATGCGGACAAGGCAATTGATCGTGTTCTACATGTGGATTATGCGGGCTATGTGCAAGCATAATCCGCATGTAGATTTACTTCATTTAAGGTTTTTAACCCGAAAAAACCCAACTCGCTCCTTTAAAACCCCTTTCCTCAGCTCCTACGACACCCAAATTCAATTCCCAATCAATCCTTGATTCCTTAATCTCTCTCCTCTCTCGCTCTCGTCTCCAATCCTCGATCAATCCCCAATTCGTCGCCTCCGCTCATCTCTCACCTCAAATTACCTCCTATCGTCTCTCACCTCCCAATCGTCCACCACACGCGACTCTCTCTTTCCCTCTCCTCTTCAATTTTTTATCGCTGACCCTAACCCAATTCTCTCACCATACCCACATCCGACTCTCTCCCTCTCTTCTACTTAATTTCCGATGGCTGCCTGGCCTAACTCTAATCTGTACATAATCACCACACCCTAAGCCGACTCTCTCGCCTCTTTAATTATCGTTCGCCAACTCTCTCTCCCTCCTCCCCAATTTTCGATTCTCTCTTTAATTTCCTATCATCCTCTCTCATTCTCCACTGAACCTCATGACACTTGACTATAGCCAAGTTACTAGCTAAATAATTGTGTCTGAATTATATGGTCACTATGAAGGTATTTCATCTCTTCAATCTTAATGAAGATTAATTTGGTTACTTTTTTATAGTAGCGTGATGTTTAATTTTTTATTTTTTTGAGATCATTTATTCAATTCACTGTAAACATCTGATAGTTCACTATGAACCTTTAATTTTTTTGGATCCTTTCTAGATCAGTTCATTGTGAACTATGATAGTCTGATGTTTAATTTTTGTAATTAAGTGAAATAGTGATTAGGCGTTAGTTTTATTTTCAAAAGAGAGATCACGATATTCAAGGAACACTAGGGAAGAAAGAAATTAATACAAAAGAGAAATCATCAAATTGAACATTATGAATAGGTTCAGGTTAGGTGATTAAGTTATTATTTTTTGTTATGCTTTCTTCTAATGTTCTTGAATTTTATAACACTCGGTATATGCATTTTTAAGTATTATTATATTAATATATATTAAAATATTAATATCCTGCATAATTCCACATAATCCGTTTAATCTTCGTAGAATCCGCTTATGCATTATGCGCTTCCGAACCACACACATAAAAAAACTTATTTTAGAACATTGATAGTATGTACTCATTTCATGCATATTTTCAAGTATAAATGCATTCAGGTTTTTGATTAATTAAATTAATGCATAATAGAACCAAAGAAAAAAACAAAAATCTTGCATAATTATTTAAAATTCTATTCATATGGAGATGTTGCATGTTAGATTTTTCTTCTTTATACCTATTATTTTTATAAGGGTTAATTACAGTCAGACCCCCTGTAGTATTGGAGGTGTGTAACTTAACACCCCTGAGGTTTGAAACTCTCAAAAAACCCCCTGAACTTAGTTATTTTCATTCTCTTTTTTTTACTAAAGTGCACTCTTGTCTCTCAAGTTCCTATTCTACCCCCATCCCTCCATTTACAAGTGTGCTGGTTAAAATGAGGGATAAGGGTAGAATAGGAACTTGAGAGATAAGAGTGCACTTTAGTAAAAAAAGAGAGTGAAAATAACTAAGTTCAGGGGGTTTTTTGAGAGTTTCAAATTTCAGGGGTGTTAAGTTACACACCCCCAATACTACAGGGGGTCTGACTGTAATTAACCCTTTTTATAATTAGTCATAACCATGATCTTTAAATATTTATGTTTCAAATAAAAAAATGGTTATATGCATAATTAAGGAGTTAACTTAGATTAAATAACTGGAACTAATATTTTACCTATAAGATTAGGGCTTTAAACTTTATATTTATGCTTAAAACTTGTATTTTGCTTGGTACATAATAAAAAGTTCCTTTATGTTAAAATCTAAATTCTATCCATGAAAAGATGAGTTATTTGTTATGTTCATGCCTACCACGAATTCTAGAGGTTGATTAGAGAAGTATGCATACACTTTAAGCACGATTAGTAAATAAAAATTGACTAGGGTTTGTTTAGTTATAGTAACATTAAACTCATGCCAAACCCAAGCGCTAATTTGATTTACTATTGAGACCTTTGAAATATTATAAAAAGTGGATTAGATTTATCTATATTTTAATTTAATATTGTAATATATTACTTTAAATAGATTGATGCTTTAAATTAATTTAGTACTTAGTAACATTCAGAATGATTAATTTAGCTACTTGTAGTCTGATTTTAGTGTTTATATATCATGATCTACATATGGATTAATTTTATTACATGTCATCGCGTGATCTACATATGGATTAAATTTGTAACTTACCATTTAATTTAGTGACTCATGTTTTCATGAGATGCAGTTTGTTTAGTATTGTTTGCTACCGTAGTCAATATAATTGATAGTTATTTACCCTTTTAGGACTAGGCTAGAATGTAATGTGCCATTTAATTTTGTGAGTCGAGATCTACTTATGTGACCATAAAAACCACAGTCATATTTAGGATCGTGTTTACGTGGGCTTGAGTTAGGGTATGGATAATTAGATTATAATGGATTACATTAATGTTGTACTTGTATAATTAATTGCACTGATAAAACCTGGGACCATACTCCATACTCGACATGTAAACACATAAAAATCAACTGCAAGTATTGGAGAAACTATACAATTGAATGGAATTACTGGTTTTAGGAGATATCGTTTTGTTGGTGTGCATTATTGCTGGTGTAGTCTAGGCTTTGAAAATGGGACAATACTATATATAGTATTTAATTACCGTTGGTGTGGTCCCGACCTCAGAAACGGACATGTAAATATAACATAGTAACCTCGAGCTCGGAACGGGGTCCTATAAACATGTAATAGTTTCATTGTGCAGTTTCAAATAATAACTTATGTAAAACTTGTATAAGACCTTAGTATCACGATGAGATTGTATATCGAGCGAGAATTAAGTGTCACTTAGAACTAAGTACTACACATAACTGAGTGATGGGCCACTTCTTGAGTATGTACGATTTTGGCTTGTATTTGTTAACTTGTTATGGATACATGACTCTTATTTCTAAATGGTAGTTAGTTTTTAGTTTTCATATGATTTAGTTTTTAGTTTCCTATGATTTTATTGAGATATATATCTTGGTTTAAAATTCATGTTCTGTTTATTTTATTATACTTTGCCTCGCATACATTGAAATGTGCATGTCTGCTGATAGCACACTACATTTATGAACCTCTCGAGAAAACGAGGCGTTACAACCTTCCTCCCCAACTCCGCTATCACCATCTCATCCCTTCCTCGACATTGCTACTTTCGCCAATCACTTTAGCAAATGTCGCCATAGTCACCACCCTTTATTCTCAACATTGTCACTCTCAACCACTTCAGTAGACTTTGCCGCTACCATCTCTCTCCATCCCCTACATAGACATATCTGTCCCCTAAAGATATCATCGTTGTCGCGATCCCTAAAATCCACCATAGATCTACTCCCCGACATTGTCTCCATCGTCGCCTACCCATCACATTGCCTTAGATCTGCTCCATATATCTACTCCATGATGCATCATCACCTTCTATTCTCAGTGTCGCTTCCCCCATGGCACCGTATAGCTTCCCATCTCTCCGTAGCTTCGTCGGAGTTCCACTTGGATCTATTAGATTCTTAGATCTGAAACAGATTTGATGTTGTAAGCATTTCTCATCCATCTTGATCCATGCTTATATGATTCATGTTGGATCATACAACTACTAAGTGTTGACATTTCTCATTCTTCTCTCGCGTTTTTCCTACTTGTATCCACGGACCATGAGAACAATATTTGCGATCCTATTGTTATACATTTTAATTTTTACTACTGTGAAGATTGATGGAAAGATTTACTTATAATGGGAGAAATCAGTCTGTGTATCCCGGTGCGAGGGAAAGCACAAATTGGCACCAAAGGCAAGCCTTCGTTCCCTACTCCTTATGGTGATAAGTCTGATGCTACCACTGCAAAAACAATTAAAACTTTGGAACATGATGATTATCTAGTGATGATGGTTGTGAACTAGCAGGGAGCCATCTATATCGGCTAACTTCATGTTTCTGGATAGTGCCAAAGATGAGGACTGCCCTATATATTTTGTGCAGAAGAATGCATCTGGAATCTTTGATGCGGATGAGAACATGTTCAATCTTCGATATGGAGACAAGGGTTTGGAGGAGTACTATAGCCATCAGAAGGGTGAGATTGACATGGTGACCGAATATCATCCATTTACTTATGATATCCAGACTCTAAAGCAAGAACATGTAGAGTTGTACGTTTGCATGTTCCTATCTAGGTTGGGTTTGACCCTAAAGCCATTGACAGCGAATAGAATTACATCCCTTCAAAATAATTATTGTAGACTACCAGACTGTTGATGCTCCATCTGCTGCATCTATTTATCATCAGATTATAAACTATCTGACTCCCTATTGAAGAAAATGTTGTTTGCCTCTACCTCAAAGATAGCTACTCTTACTCATCCATGTATGTCTTATGTAGCTAGCTCATCACCCACCTCTTGAATAATTGACTTTGGTACTTCTACTCATCTTCCTGGTAAATGATCTTTGTTTTCATGTTTCACTCCGTCAAAGAGTATATAATCTATTACAAATGTTTTATGGTATTCTAGACATATAATTGACATCAACACTCTTTGTGCTACATCATCTAAGAAGCATGGATACGCACACAATACAGACACAGATACGTGTACGGACACGACACACGATAATATTGAAAAAAAATGAGGACACTGACACGGCAACGACACCAAAAAAATTATAAATATAAATATATATTCTTCGATTATTAATATAAAAATTTTGCTGCTCAAATATCCAAAAAAGAAAGCAC
The DNA here is from genome assembly GCA_036321105.1 of Dracaena cambodiana. Classification (NCBI taxonomy): domain Eukaryota; kingdom Viridiplantae; phylum Streptophyta; class Magnoliopsida; order Asparagales; family Asparagaceae; genus Dracaena; species Dracaena cambodiana. Next base: position 8,319,987 of record JAYEPQ010000013.1, on the reverse strand, counting down.
TGGCAACGTATGAGCACATATCTCTTCATTACTTTATAAAGAACTAGTCTCATCAGTAATCATTCATCTCTCCTTATATCCCTCCCTCCCTCTATAGGCAAAGAGACAAAAAGAATAGGTTGTGATGTCAACAGATCATAGATGAAATGAGAGAATGTGAACCCAAAAAATTATTTCTTCAAATATAAATGCAAACAATATTCAATTGTACAAGAAAATATTAAAGAATAAATTTAAAAAACTAACTATAGATAGATGTTACCAAATTCGCAATGTTTATTTCCTATTTTTTAGTTCTTTTTTTCAGACACAACCTACAAGAAGTACGGTCATGGCAATTACGACATTTTTCCATTTTTTATTGCATGTCACATGGTGAGTCAAACACAGTTTTTGACATATATGTAGCATGTCCATATCCGACATATGTCCGACATGAACAAGACTTCTCCAACGATGCGTGTGTGCTTCTTAGCACATCATTCTTAACTTCATCTAATGTTCATCACATTCAAGGTGTGACTTATGTGACCTTTTCACCATCCTCATGTATTTGAGGACCTTCGGATGAAAAACGTGTTTGATGCGAGCTATGATTATGATGGATTGTACTATCTTCGACATCAGTATACTTCTTTGGGTACAGCAACTATTTCTTCTAAGGTTTCTACTATCCAGTGGCATTATCGGTTAGATCATGTGTTTATTGGGTCTATCAATAAATTGTTTCATTCAATAAGCTTTGTGGCTACTGGCTACTTTAGAGTGTGTAATACTCTTAATTCGAATAGACCCACATTGAATTTAAGGCAAAACTTAGTGGAGTTTATAATAATTTCCATGAATCTATAAAATAATTGTAACTTGCCTTTTTGAGGGAAAAATCCATGGCTAATGATAAACAATTTTAAGCTTATTATTCTATTGAAGGCTTACATATCCAAATCGAATATGTAGTCAATACTTCTTATACGTACTCATATACCGTATATCAGAAGCGAAGTATGGCAGGTATTTTAGTGGTATCAAAGCCAGATTCCAGCTGGAAGAGTGTGAAACTAAATATTACATGGAATTAAGTGCTATTCAAAACAAAGTGTCACACGATACAGTGGAGGCCACCTCTTGAATCTATACAGACCTCCTCTTGAATCTAAAGGGACCACCTCTAGAATCCCACTTTGCCTGGTGAAATTTATTGTGTTACTATTCCCATCTGACGAGAATATCAAATCCTAGAAAGGGGATAATGTAATACCCCTAGCTCGAATAGTCCCACATTAGATGTGATGCAAGAGTTAGTGTAGTTTATAATGATCCCTATGAAACTATAAAGTAATCACAGATAGCTTTTTGGAGAGAAGAATCAGTGGCTAAGTATAAATTATTTTAATTCTTGTTACTTTACTGGAGGCTTAGCATACACAAACCGAATATGTTGTCGTTATTGTTTACTTACTCATATACCGTATATCAGAAACAAGACATGACAAAATATGTCATGTCGGCAAAAAGTCATAAATATACCATCTACTTTTGTTTCACAGGAAAATAAATGATGTAATTCTCTATTTGAACTTATTCATCTGATATATTTGGGGAACTGTCAGAACACAATCTGGTTTTTCATATTTTGTGATTTTTATTGATGATTTCTCTAGAATAACATGGATAATTTTTATAAAGAATGGTCTGACATGCTCTCTGTGTTTAAAATATTTCACTGAGAAATTGAAAATTGGTTTCGCTGTTCTATTAAAGTTATTCAACCTGATAATGCACTAAATACATGCAACATACTTTTCAAGTTTTGCGTTTCACATGTTATAATTCATCAAACTTTATGTGGTCATACACCACAACAAAATGAGTGTTGCAAAGCACAAGAATTGGCATTTGCTTGATGTTGCACAATCCATCGTGATCCATATGCATGTCCAATGACATTTTTGGAGTGATACTTTTTTTAATGCATGTTATCTAATAAATCAAGTTCCTCCCTTTGTAACCAAGTCTCTTTCTGTTCTTCATAAGGGGGGAAAAAAACTTCTTTTACTGATGACCTAGAGTTTTTGGCTGCTTATGTTTAGTTCATGTGTTAGAGAAAAGATATGACAGATTTGTCGCTATTTGCCGCATTACCTAGTAATCAATAGCTGATTTATTTCTTCTGTTACCTGAGCAGCAGCACATCTTTAAACTAAGGGCAAAAAGAAGAAGTAATTTCAGAAGCCCAGACTCAGAGCTGAAAAGCATTTAGTTAATGAGTCAAGATGCATTTACTGGGCTTTCAAATTAATATTGTACAGATTTTAAACTCTGCAAGACTATTTTATTTATATACAAAAATAAGCAAGATATACAAAAATAAGCAAGATAGGATAAAATATCAGTAAGACTTTAAGGTTTATTATATGCAGTAGCAATTAGAGCATATTTGGCATGCAAAAGAGGGGAAACAATTGTGTAAAAAAAATATACAAAGTACATAATCAAGTAGTCAAAAATAACAAGTAACAGAAACAACCATGTTCACAGAAACTTCCATGCTTCCAGGGAAACTTTGGCATAACCATAAGGCAAATATGATTATAACAGACACAACGCAATAACTAACCTCGAACCAGTCCAAGCAGTTTATCGCAATAACATCTAAGTTCTCAGATTGGGCTCTAGACTTTTTCTCTCGTATGGCACGCCACATCACCATGGGTTCCCAGCTCAAGCCAGAGGTGAACTCAAGCACATTACGAACTATGACAGGCTCACCCTTTGTCCAATGCTTCTGAAAATGTTCAAGCTCTGCTTTCTCAACATCTCTAGCAGCAGGACAGTATAAATAATTGTTACCAGAATTGTCTCTTTCGGCAGCCATTCGCAAAATACTACCATCAGAACTTAGAGCAGTTGAATGTAAACAGAAGCAGCTACTGGAAATCTCAGGCAATTCCGCAAATTCAGGATTTCCAGTAATAGCACTTGCTTTTTCAAGCAACTCTTGAATCACTCCATCTTGGAACATGCACCTGAGCTCCAAAGTGATATTCTCTCCACAAACACCTGTTGGACAACAGATGCTACCATCACTATTAGCTCTCCATTCTCGCTGTGGAGGGTCTTTAGTGACATCAAGTTTAATTGGTGAGGACATAGTTGGAGCACCCCCATGCAAATATTCTCTGCCCCGATTTATAAATTGTGGTAGTGGCTTCGCATAACCACCGGGTATGATGCCTTCACGGATTTCCCGGCAGCAATAAATGCATAAATCATATGAACAGCAGGGACAGCATCTGTGAAAATCCACAATTGATGTCCTGCAATTGTCACTGAACAAAGCCAGTAAAAATGTCAAGCTCTTTCCGGTCACTGAATGATAAGTCATGCATTTATGAAGTTATCAAATGGGAGAAAAATACCAGTATGCACGTTCATCAGAGTCGCATACAGCTTGTTGTACAACATATTTTGTCACCTCAAGCCCTACATTTGGATCAAAACCGAGCAATAGAGTTTAAAATTAAATTCTTTAACCAGAATAAAACAGAAGTTGTGATGCACTTTGCACAGACGTTACCTTGGATCTTAGCCTCTATTTCCTTCTCCAATATTTGGTCCTCATCAAACTTTTTCAACCAAGGTAGCAGTTTAGCCAAAATATAACAAGAATGCCTAAACACCTCATCTTTAGTAAGCTTCTTTGTTTTGGGCTAAAGTTTAAACAAGCCATAGTAAGTTGAAATCAAAAGAAACAAGGTATTAATCATTGCATCTGAAATAGTTACCAAAAAATCGAACCTCAAAAATTCCAGTCTTCCGTAGGCAGGCCTTACAGTTACAATAGTTGCGACAGAACGGACATTTCTCGGCAAATTCAGCCTCCGACAATTCGGGATACCTATGAAATATCCACATTTTAAGATATAATTTGAAAAGCCCATGTCCTTAATTAAACCTTTTTACATCACACAAACCATCTCGTCGCGCAGGGCACGCAGTATCGCTTCCTCTTGCAGTGGGAGCACCATACAACTCTCCCCTTGTCATTCCGCTGGCACTGATGGCACATCAGAGCGTCCTCTCCAGTCAGCTTCTTCTTCTTAGGGTCCTATAGGTTCAAATTCAATTCATTTTCACCATTATCATAGATTTCTTTTCTCTTCTGAAAATAGAAATCAAGATGTTATTTTTCATTTGATTACCTGACCGTGGTCTTCTGCGTAGGAAACATTGGTTGGCCTAGCCCTCAGCCGTCTGCTGCTCCTTCTCCCCATTGGCTCATCATCACCATTACTACTGTTATCTTCAGTTATGTCAATTATCTCGCTCCTGTTCTTCTCCTAACAAATATTTTTAAAATAAAAAACAACAATGACATGCAATTTTAAAGCATATTACAAATTGATGCACTAACAATCCCTACTAAACCCAAAAACAAAAAAATGACATAGCAAATAGAAAAAAGAAGTTTTTTTTAACAATAAAAATCCCAAAAATTAGATATCTTGGAACGAAAAAGAAATGTAAAAAAATCTTGCTGAGTACCATTGTGGTTGGTTTTGCATCTTGATCTTGATTTTGATCTCCATCTCCTGCTTCTGCTTGTTCCTCCTCCTGAGGAGAATCTTCGGTGTGGGCCCCACTTCTGTTTCTTTCTCGCTTGCTGCTGGTTGCTGCGGTAGCCATTTTTGTTCTTTTTCCAGGGGAGAGAGACGAGAAGAAATTGGAGGATATTTATGAGGGCTTAAAGGTAGGTTAGTTTTTATTTTTTATTTTTTTTTATTTTGTTTTTATTTTATTTTATTTTTTTTGTTTTTCCTGTGTGCCGCTGAGAAAATGAGGAGAGAGAGGCGGTTTGGTCGCCTTTGCCAATGGGAAAGATATGCTGCTACAATTGCTGTCCTGCCCTATTTAATTAATTTTTTCTTTTTGGGTTTTCAACGTGGATCGTTTAAATCTTTTGTAATTATATATATCACTCTATTAATTTTTCGTATTTCTATTTTAGTCCATCAAATATTTAAATTATTTGTTTTAATTTTTCTTTTAGTTTTTTCATCCACATATCTCAACTAAGTTACAGTCTAATCGGCCATAACAAATAACCAACTTACCTTTAGCTTGCCTTCTTCAAGAGACTCATTAGATCTTCTAAAATGAATAGAAAATAAAATAAAATAAAATAAAATACACGATCTTCTCTCTCCACGATTCTCGATCTCAATGGATTATTAAGTGGATCCCCCTCTCCCTATCATCTCCAACATCTCCCTCCTTCTCCTCACCACTATCTCTCCCACTCTTCTTTTCTCTTCTTCTCATTCTTTAAATCTAAGATGAACTTGAGAGAAATGGAGTTGGATTCTTTTTATGATGATAAAAAGTTGAGAGAGTGAGATTAGGGAGGAGAAGTTGAGAGAAGACAATTGTTTAAATATGCTAAGTTTATGATGAGAGAGTGAGATTAGGGAGGAAGATTAAAAGTGAGGACGTTAGGTTGGGTTATAAGAGAGAAGAGAGAGAGTGAGAGGGAGATAGTAGTGAGGAAAGGGAGATTGAAAAAAGATGTTGGGTTGAGTTGAGTTATTAGGGTGGGGTGGAGGGGGAGAGAGAGAGAGTGTGTGTCTGGTTAGATATTTGCTTCAATAATTAGAGAGGAGAGAGAGAGAGAGAGAGAGAAGGGAATTAGGTTTAATTACTAGGATAGAGATTTTTACTTCGATGAAAGTTAAACTGAGGGACTAAAATGATGTAACTTAAGAGTTTTGGAGGGGCTAATTTAAAAATATAAAAATTTGAGTAATTAATATCTAAATATGGAAGAATTAAATGATCGATATAGGAAGAACCCTTCTTTTATTGTACTAGGTTATGCTCCCGAGTCACCATGCTTGATTGTCATTTCACATATGGTAAAAATATGATACGAAATATATGTACAAATTATAAACATAGGATATAGGCTAATAGATTGATATGGAGAGAGCAATGATAATTTTATATGGCCGTAATATCTGTTAGGGCTGAAGAGAAAAATTTATTGGACTACTAGTAGGTCAACATCGTTATATGATTCGGAATGTTGGGATATAAAGAGATATTATTTGCAAAAGATAAATATAACTTAGATGTGCATACTTCATTGAATGTGTGGTAATACTAAGAAAGATAGAGAAGGATATTCGTGTTAAGATAGGTGTAACACCTATCGAAGAGAAAATACGAAAAAATGGCCTATGATATTTGGTCATACGATGTAGACCTATAAATGTACTAGTTCGGTGAGTGAAACTTATCAATGTAAAATTTGTTAAAAAAGCAAAAGGAAAATCAAAGAAAATATTGTTGGAGATGATACAAAAAGATATAAAAACTAAAGGCTTAAATGATGACGTATTGCTTGATAGGAATGAGTAGAGAATGATCATCTATGTGATCAATTAGGCGTGACTCTCTTTTGACTCAAATAACCTATCCCAAGAACTGGAGAAAAAAAAAACTTAGTAGTTGTTGTTGCTGTTGCTGTATGATTTCGACGTTTAAAAAAAATATATGAAAATTCTAAAATAATAAACGAAACAGTAAATAAATGCATGCTTGAATATTGTTTGTAAAACAACAAAAAGTTCGAACAAAAATTCAGCATATATTAAGAAAAATGACTAAAATTATATAATCGTAAACTTAAGTTCAACTAAATGAATAAGCTTGACCATAAATGAAAAGTATTGATAAATAATAATCATTATGAGTGTTTATAAAGTGTGGTTATATTTCAATAAAAAATTGTTGCAAATCAATGGGTTAGTAACAAATTTAATCTTTTAGTTGTGAGCATTATTCATCAAGAGTGTTATTTGTCTGTATAGATGATAATTTTAAAATACAGAACATATTAATAAACTATTGAAATAGATGTATAGACATATAAAATCCTTTAAATTCGTATTGTATGCAAACAATGTGTATTATATGAGTACTGAATAATAGAGGTCACTGACTACAAATACATGCTAAATGCTTAGGTTGTCAAACGTGTTAGGTTAAAACTGATGTCTGTCTATAATGTTCCTTTTTAGCTGCTTTTGAAAATGGAGAGCGTTATTAGCAGACATGTTCCTATGCAAGCATGAGGCTAAAAAATGCATGCGCAATATAAGTGCATGTTAGTGCTGGGAACAAGTAAAATAACAATAAACAACTGCTACATTCATAGGCGCAAGGGAAGAAATTGTATCATCTATTTACCAGAAATCAATACAATGGTTATGCAGTAATAGGTCCACTACTAAGAAAAAAATGTGGCATGAAGGAACAAAGCACTAAATGATGCCAAATAACATGAAATAAAACATATACTGATATCAAGAAATAGATAATAGAGTCACTAGTGTCTCATCTGAAAAGTCTGGTCACACACTTTTCTCCTGAATATGCTCTCGTATAATCTAGGTCTCTTCCGGTTATGATATAACATCTCGGTTTGTCTCATCGATGCCACTTCGTTAGGTCTTTCTAGTTGGTCAATTCTATATAATTTACACTATTATATTGCATGACCCATCTAAACATACACAGCACATCATATTCCATTGGTACCACTACATTATCTTCTATTGGATATAGAGGATGTCATTTGTGCCTGCAATTTAGGATTTGGAACCCAAGAAATTAAACCAGATAATAAAACACAAGAAGGATGAGTGTACTATCATATCACTATATGTGAGCATGATATGTCAGTGTTAAGTCGTGCTAGTGTAAGTCAAGTAGCTATTAAGTATCATATAAATATGTAGGTGCATGTGTCATGTATAAATAATCTTATATTAGGTTTGGATCAACATCCAGGTTAGTTAATTGAAACTAAATCAATTGATACGATGCGTGCGTTCTCAATTTCATATGTGTCTATGCATACCCAAAACCCGTCTCACGCTTTGCCACTAAGTACTCTACGATGGACTCTGTACTGTAAAATAATAATGGTTGAATCTCATTAGAGTACTATAAACAATAAATGGTGGCGTACTACATGTTGCTGCTATGAAGGTCCCAACCCTATGGTTTGTAATCAACATGTAAACCTTATACAATATTATTTTTATTCATCATTTGGTTTTCCTCGATCCATGTGTCAATGATACATGATATGTAGGATCTTTCACTTGTCTTTTTTTCTCAACCAAGGACATTTTATGAAACTCTTTCACCCCTGAATTTGGAGTATCCTACTTTCACATAATTCACAAGATTCAATAAGCAATCGATATTTTATGATCAAAGGTATAGTGCTTGTAATAGCAGTCCTTATATTTTGTATAAACAATCAAAAGCTGGCTGAAAGAAAAATCTCTATTTGATGGTGTTTCTTTTGTTTCCTATAAATTCTATTGTACCCGAAATAAGACATTGTAAGAATTATTTTGGTTTTCCAGTATCAATAGATTGATTGTTTCATTCATGTATCTTTCAAAAGGAAAAAATATTTTTGAGAATTGTTTCATGGTTCTGTAAGTACTTGGATTCTCTCAATAAATAAAAGGGTATCATGCTGAATAGAACTGGAATTCATGCTGGAGGAACTAGATCGAAAAAAAAGAGGATTCTAGTTATAAAACAGCTAATAAAACTGTATTTAGAATTGAAATCTCATTCAAAGAGAAGATAACAAATATATGGGGTCTTTTTTTTATCTTGTATGTATGATCCAATCATGAAATTTTCAAGAATATCATGGCATTACAATATGATTACATGCACATTACATATAACAGGAATCTAGAATTAACCAAGTCAAGACCATATATGATAAAACTATGAACTAAGAGAGAAGAATACCTTTATATTCTAAGGTGTAAATAAACTGTATAATGGCTAATCTTTTATAGGTTAATGAGGCAAATATAAAAGGTAAAAAATAAAAAACTTTACAAATTGATACTAATTATATAAAATCCTCAATTACATAATCAGCCTAATTAGGAGGATTAGTCAAATATACTAAGTTAGAAATATATCATAAGATATGCTATAAATTAGAGTATTTGTCAATTATTAGATGATTTGTTAAATATCTTAATTTAAGAAGATATCCTAAATTAGTGAGATATGCTGGATTTGTTAAATATCATGAGATATGCTAATATCCCCCTCAAACTCAAGATGGTTTGGAAGACACTATCTTGAGTTTGGAGATGAGATCATGGTGACGACTAGGTGGATGGGAATTGGTAAATATATCGGCGAGCTGATCAATCAACGAAATCGAGAGAAAACGAAGAGTGCCTGCTTGTAGGTGATGACGCACAAAATGATAATCGATCTCAATGTGCTTGGTGCGCTCATGAAAGACATCATTGTGAGTAATCTGAATACCACAATGATTGTCACAATAAATAGGAGTACTAGAGTCCTAAGACATACCCATATTTTGGAGAAGTCAATGAACCCAAAAAAGCTCAGAAGTAGTGTCAGCAAGAGCACCATATCGACTTCGATACTAGAGCAAGTAACAACAGTCTACTTCTTACTCTGCAAGGAAATAAGAGAGTCACCTAGTAAAAAGAGAAATCTAGTGGTACATCATTGATTGGTAGGGTCACTTGCCCAATTAGCATCAGAGTAAACCTGCAATTGCAATAATGAGGGAGATATAAAATAGAGCCCATGAAATAAGGTGCCCTTCATATAGTGCAGGTTGCGAAAAACTACAGCATAGTGAAAAGAGTATGGAACGTCATAAACTGGTTAACAAGATGCACGGCATAATCAATATATGGCCTAGTAACAATGAATAGATGAGACTACCTACAAGTTGTTGATAAATGGTAGCATCGAAAAAGAGCTCGCCATCAGTAGCACGAAGCTTAACATTAGACTCAAGAGAGCTATCAGCCGTCTTACAATCAATCAAGCCAGAACGAGAAAGAATGTCAAAAGAATACTTGGCCTAAGTTAAATAGTAGCCATCAGATGTAAAAGTAACTTCCAAGTCTAGCAAATAACTAAAAATGCCAAGATCCTTCATCTCAAAATGCTGACACAAAAACTGCTTAAGCTCAAGAATATCAGAAGTATCATTCCAGTAATAATCATATCATCAACATAAAGGAGCAAAATAGTGATACTAGCAACAATATGATGAGTAAATAGAGCAGAGTCGTGTGGGCTGGAGGCAAAACCAAGTTGGCTAATAGTGGAACTAAACTTTGCAAACCAGGCACGTGGAACTTGCTTGAGCTGATACAAGGCACGCTTAAAACGACAAAGCTTACCAGGAGAATAAAGATATCCTTGAGGAGATTGTATATAGACCTCCTCAACTAAATCACCATGTAGGAGGCATTCTTTATATCCATCTAAAACAAAGGCCACTAACGAGCAGATGCCACAATCAGGAGAGAATGGACATATATAATATGAGCAACTGGAGAAAATGTCTTATCATAGTTAATACCATACTCCTAAATATAGCCCTTGGCTACAAGACGAGCTTTATACCGCACTGGAGACTCGTCAGAATTGGTTTTGATTTTGTAGACCCATTTGTTACCAATAATAGTCTTGCTAGGAGGCTGATCAACCAAATCCTATGTATAAGTCTTGTGAAAAGCATCCAATTCTTTGGACATAGCTTGTTACCAAAGAGAGTTAATACTAGCCTCGCGATAAGTGCGAGGTTCGTGAAGAGTGGTAAGAGTATAAAAATAATAATAATCAGTGAGATGAATAGGGAGAGCTCTTACCCTAAAGCAACGACGAACATCCAAATTAGTAGAGGACTCAAGAGCATCAAATGTAATAAATGGGCAAACAGATGATGTAGACTGAGGGGAGTCAGATGCAATAATAGGGTCAATTGATGATCAAGAATATCAGAAACTGATGTTGAGTGACTGCTTGATGAGCTTTCAGTACCTGCATCAGAAGGAGAGTCTAGGAAAAGATCAAGTACGAAGTTAGTGAAAATAGAGCTAGCAGAAAAAGGTTCAGAGGAGATATGAGAGATACTGGTGAAAGTTTTGTGTTCCCAAAACTGAACATGCCGGGAGATACGAAGACATTTAGTGACAGGATCATAATACCGATAACCCTTATATTCAATGTCGTAACCAAGAAAACAACAGACACGAGAACATTACATAAGTTTAGTACACTTATGAGGTGGGAGTAAGACAACAAGCACATCCAAAAACTTTCCAAAGAGAGTAGTTGGGTATCTTTCCATAGAGGAGCTCATATGGAGAGTGATTTGAGAGAGTAGGAGATGGAAACCGATTAATTATGTAAATGACTGTAAGAGCAACTCACCCCAAAAAGATTCAGAAAATAAGACTGAAATAAGTAAGGAGCGGATAGTATTAAGGATGTGACGATACTTATACTCAGCACGACCATTCTCTTGTGAAGTGTAAGAGCATAAACGATGAGATAAAGTGCCTTCTTGTGTGAGTTCGGTAAGAAAAAAAAGTAGATGTGTACTCCATGCCATTATCAGAATGAAAGACTTTAATGGTCCAATCAAATTAAGTTTTTATTATCTGCTTAAATTCACAAAAAACACTAAGTAACTCAGAACGGTCATGCAAGAGATAAAACTAGGTGTATCGTGAATGATCATCAACAAATATAACAAAATAATGAGATCCTCCATTAGTAGAAATAAGAGTAGTGCCCAAAATAGCTAAATGAATTAGATCAAAAGATGCAGAAGACAAATAAATACTTTCATTAAAAGGTAAAGTTGTCTGTTTTCTCAACTGACATGAAAAACAATCAAATGATTCAAAATTAGTTTTCCCTAAATAACCACTTGATGCTAATGATTGAACACGTGGAAATGAAGTATAACCAAGGTGAGAATGCCAAATACTTGAGGAAACAGATGCTGCAATGAGTTGAGCAGAACTAGAATTTGGAAGATGCAAAAAAGAAAGCTCAAAAAGGCAACCAACTTTACGTCCATGCCTAATTAACTAGCCCGTCTATTGATCCTGTACATAACACCTTTATTAGAAAAAGTCAAAATAAGGCCAAGTTCAATAAGTTGGCCAACAGAGAGAAGATTTAGAGCTAAATTAGGAACAACATATATATTAGGCACAGAGAGAGTAGAAGTAGAGAAAGGACCAATATGACTAACAGACATATGTAAACTATCAGCAGTATAAATAATAGGAGGAGCTCTAAAGATATTTTATTAGATACGAGAGAAGAATCAAGAGTCATATGATTGCAACAAGCAGTATCAAAAAGCCAAGAAGATAATTTACCGGTGGAGACTGAGAAGGCAGCAGAAGTACGGGATATAACTTGATTGACAATAACTTTAAGGTTAGTTGTAGAGAGAGAGAGAGAGCAGATAGATTGTCCGAAGAGGATGAACCGGTAGAAGCAGTAGCAACGGTCTTGAGCATTTGAGTTTTTAGAGCATCTCTTGCATTTTTAGCCTTTTTCTTAAAACAATCAGTGATGTGGTGACCCTCTTCTTTACAATAATAACAATGACCGTTGAAGCAACGTGGTTTAGCAGAAGCAGCAACCACAACTGAAGGGGTTAAGATGGATGAGTTAGGAGTTGCAGTAGCCATGACCAAGTTAATAGAATAAATACGATGAGTCTTCTGTTGTGTCTCCTCAGAAATAAGCTCTCTTACAGTAGTCTCAAGCGTAGGAAGAGGAGACCGATGGAGCAGCGAAACTCAAGTACTCTCAAAATCATCACGAATAAGTATCATAAAGTGGATGAATTGACAACAATCTTGGTAATCTGCAAAATATTGGCTAGACTTTTCATCCAAAAAATTTGGGTCAGTCTGAGAGTGCTGATCCCAAATGCTATTGACCTGAGAGTGAAACTCAGTAATAAACTGGCCTAGCTTTTGATGCCTTTGATATAACTTAGATTCTGATTGAAACTGAAGAGCAATATCATTAGAACTGTTGTATCGATTCGCCAAAAAATCTCATGCAAGTTTGGCATTTTGAAACTTTAGCAACAGACTCTGAATAGAAGGAACTGATGTATTAATAAACCAAGATTAGATCTTATAGTGAGTACTTTCCCATTCCTCAAACTGTTGATTAAACGTTTTTGCACTTTCAGAGTCAGTCTTGGTGGGTGCTGATTTGGATCCATTGACAAACCTCTATAAGCGATAATCAATAAGAAAAACTGATATTTAGTGAGCCCATGCATTGTAATTGGTGCCATCTAAAACAATCTCTATAGACAGTAATCTTACTTGAAGAAGTCATAGAAAAATGATGATATTAACTGAATAAGAGTAATAAAGGACACGGATGGAATGTGTGCTACACGGATCGATGGGTCACAAAACAAGGCGACGTGAGCGGTCGATGGATCAAGGCGCAGGTCAGAAACCTCAAAAAAAAAGTTAGACCTCAGAGAGACTCTGATACCATGATAAAACTATGGACTGAGACAGATAGAAAAGAATAACTTTGTATGCTGAACTGTAAATAAACTGTATAATAACCATCATTTTATAGGTGAAAGAGATAAATATAAAAGGTAAAAATAAAAGAATATACAAATTGATGCCAATTAAATAAAATAATCAATCACATAATCAGCCTAATTAGGAGGATTAGTCAAATATACTAAGTTAGTAAGATATCATGAGATATACTAATAAATTAGGGGATTTATCAAATATTATAGGATTTGTCAAATATCCTAATTTATGAAGATATCTTAAATTAGTGAGATATACTGGATTAATATCATGAGATATGCTAATAATGTATACTTATATCCGAAGAATACTATATTTATGCTATCAAGATACTTTATACTTAAGCAATGTCATTATGTTTCCAAGATCAACCATGCCCATCGTGTATCAGATATTTAGTTTATCATATAAGCATGGCATGTATCACAGATAGTATTATTATTCATGTGTCATATGTAGTCCAAGCAAGTATCTCATAAATAAATAAGTATCAATGCATCTCATGTGTTAAGGGCACATATGTCATTTTCGTTATGTATCACATTTGTGTGCGTGTATCAAGTGTGTCAAATCTAACTATATGTGTCGTGCATACATATCTAAGTAAATTGGTTTAGAATCAAGATCCAAAATCACACTCTATTTTTTTATTTATTAACAATCACAACATATCGAAGAAAGTTTCGATTTGGTGAGCAGAAGAAAATGGAACAGAAGAGTAGATCGTCAGAATTGTGTCGAAAGTTGGGTGTTAAAATCATACATTTTTCATTATTTTATTTTGCAGATGGACGAAAAAGATATTATGTTGGAGACTAGAAAGCTGTAACTAAGCCATTCTCTCCAGCCGGTTAGAACATGACTTTGATACTTGTATTGTATAAGTCCCTCACGATTAATGTTAGTCTATCAATCCAATATTTTCCAGGTTTATTACCATGAAACCCAACTAGTCCAGAGTACAACTAACACCATTATCAACTCTCACTCCCAAATCTTGACAGACTAGGACCATCACTTTCATATACTTTACCAAGTGAATTCATGATAGTCCATATCAACTTAAAATAGTCTATTATTTGAACAATTATATATATGGTTGTAGTAATAAATTTTTTGATTATCATTAAACTCCATAAACTACCAAATTTAAATCATAAATTTCCAATTCAAATACCTAATCCTGATAAAAATTTCAATATAAAATAATTTAATTTATTATTTTTCAGTATTAATTTTTTAGATAAAAATTTAATATTCCTACAGAATAACTCCTTCTGAATAACATGTCCAGTAATTTGCCTGAGCTAAATCCCTTATGTACAATTAGAATCATGGAAAGAAGTTCAATAGAAAGTTATATATCATTAAATTATCTACCTATAGAAAAAGTTTGGAATTATTAAGTTTATTTTCTATTCTTAAATAATGTAGACTGGAGGTTACTATTGTAATTTACAATATGATAGGAAAAGTGTAATAATTAAGCTAAAACTTAAAATTAATGCAAAATTATGTAAAATATTCTTACAAAAATTGTACATAATTAAATTTCCTAACTATAAATTTTTAGAATTAATTAATTTAGTAGACTATTATTAATAGATTTTTTACTAGAAGTTACAAGTATATAATTCAACAAGGCAACATTATAGAAATAATCAAGGCAAAACTTATATTTTTCCTAAGAATTATGAAAAAAAGTTCTATCCAAATAGATTTGATTGTCTACCTAAAAAATTTATGAAATTAATTTATTTATTTTGCTATTTTCAATTTAATTTAGAATAGAAATGCTGGACAACAAGCTAAGAATAAAATCAGTAAAGAATTGTGTGACTGCTTACCTCTATTTTGAGTCCTTATTGTAGCCTCTAGTTACTGGTCTCCCTCAACTTCTTTTTGCTACTGGTTTTCGCTTGGCGAAAACAAGAAAAAATATTGATGAGGAAGTAAATGGAAATTTCATTGACAGAGGAGAGGAAGAAGTGTGTGAGGGGGTTTTAATGCATGATTTTGATTTTATACCTGATACTTGAAAATTTCTTCCAATCCTAATTACCAGACATCTCCCTTTTTGGAGTTTCTAAGTGCTCTCTCATGCTCCCTGGTCAATTCAACTGAATTTAAAAGTAAAATGGGTAGGAAATATGCATTTAGGTTAGATCAGAGTAATTATTGAAAATATTATATTTTTATGGATGATCGAATCATGATAAAATTTACAGAATACTTTTTAAATATCTAGATTGCAAGGTAAAATTGAAAAAAATCATTGTCAATTAATAGCTAGTATTTTTACTAGAAATTTGACTTTTTCAGAAAAATCTCAAAAAATTATAATAAATTATATAATTATAAAAGTAATGATTTTAAATTTAGAATCTCAAGTGAAGTCATAAAATTCCTGATGGACCTAACAGAAATTAAACCGAACTCTCAAAAACCTTTTATATCTTTATAAAGGAATAGATATAGACATAGAAGCTAAACTCAATATATTATACATTAGACCAATAACAATACTCGGGTCCGTACTTGGTATGATTAATACAGAAAATATTAACTCAAAAACTAGTTGTAAGAATAATGCTTCCCGACCCAACCTTAACTTTACGGGTGTAATTTATTACCCACAGCATTATATTTCCATATTCTTTTTTCGTTCAAGTGCTTCTAAGAGTACCCTCCATATTTTCAAGGGCACCAAATTTTAAAGGTATAAAAAAATATAAAACTTATGGAAAGTTCTAAATGCACCCCTTCAATTTCTATACCTACATAAAAAAGTTGATATTTAACAAGTTTGCCTTTGCAAATTTATGATGATTTTTCACAAAACAACAACAACACAAATAACAACAACTAAGCCTTTTATCCCAAGTATTTGGGATAGGCTACACGAACCAAAAAGAGAATCACGCTGATCGATCACTTTGATTGTTCTTCTCCATTCATTTCTATTAAGTAATATCTCCTCATTTAAGTCTTTAGAATCCATATCTTTTCGTATCATCTCTATCCATATTTTTTTCTTTCTTCCCTTCGTTCTTTTAACTTGTCCTACATTGATAAACTCCTCTCATTGAACTGGTGCATTTGTAGGCCTACGTTGCACATGACCAAACCATCGTAAGCGATTTTCTCGCATCTTCTCATCCATAGGAGCTACACCTATTTAACACGAATATCTTTATTTTTCACTTTATCTTTCTTAGTGTTGCTGCATATCCAGTGGAGCATGTGTATCTCTGTTACACTTATCTTTTGTGAACAACGTTTATTTATAGCCAAACATTCCATGCCATATAATAAAACTGACTTAATAGCAGTCCTATAAAATTTTTCCCTTAGGCTTAACGGAACATAAGACTCCCATTGCACTCCTCCATTTCAACCAGTCAGTTTGTATCATATAATTAATATCATTAACGATCTCTCCATCATTCTGAATAATAGAACCCAAATATCCGACTGCTCATTTGTATCTCTTGCCCATCCAGTGTTACAATATTATAGTCTACGGTCCGTCATTTACTAAATTTGCACTTTATATACTCTGTTTTAGATCTACTCAATCTAAAACTTCTACATTCTAATGTGTGCCTCTATAACTCTAACTTGGCATTGACCCCCTACTTTTGTCTCAATAACTAAGACAATATCATCAACAAATAGTATATATTAAGGTATCTCATCCTGAATAACTCGAGTAAGCTCATCCATCAGTATAGCGATAGTGATTTTTCACAAACCCGTTCTTAAAATAGAATATGCAAGTATGTTAAATAGATGTTGACAACATATTCAAAATGAATATGTAAAGCCTAAAAATATATCGGTCATATTTATCATAGCGATAGAATAGTAAATTCAAGCACATGAAATAGGAAATTTCTTGTGTTCTATTTTTAAGATTTATCTTATCATTACAATGAAAAATAAGGACGAAAAAATAAGTTAAGCATTGACCTAAATGTAAAGGTCATTTATTGCATATTTACTCATAAAATAGAAAACTAAAAAAACAACATATATGGGTTTTCCGCTATCTCTGGAAAACACATCTGATTGTCATAAACCTGCTTTACTAGCTCCATCTATAGATTTGGATATGCACACCTAGATCATCAGATTGCTATATATATATATATATATATATATATATATATATATATATATATATATATATATATATATATATATATATATATATATATATATATATATATATATATATATAAAAGTATAGAATAGATAAAATATGATGTGGATAAACTGAAATAAACATGCATATACAAGATAAAGAAACAATTATGCATGTGAATATACATATAAAATTAGAGTTAATTTATCAACCTAGCACTTGCTTATAGTTAATTTAGTTATAGTTACATTTTAATCTATAATGTCAAGTGATTTGCTCTATGGTGTCATATATTATTAGATAATCTAACTGATTTATTTTGTGTTTCAGTTGTCTTTGCACAAATCAGGAAAACTAGTCTCCAGAATTGTCTAGTGTTGATCTGGACCTCCACAATGAGAAATAGAAATGTTTGTGTTCTAGCAAGATCATTGAGCATAGTGAGCATAAAAAATAGTTTTACAAGATGACAAATACAGATGAAATGTAATATATTACATTAATCAATATCTCTCTCAACCTAGTGTTGTTTACTATTAACTAGATCATGTCAAATCAGGTACAGTGCATCCCAAATCAAATTCAATCCTGATTCAGTTTGTGATCTATCTTAAGACTAAGTCTAGTTCAATTTCTTTTAGTCTAATAATATTAATAAAGAAGTTGCTTTTCCAACAATGTCAACATGTTATCGAAAACCAACCAATAATTCAGAAATTAGCTGACTGCATATCATAATGACATACGGAAGTAAGAATAAATAAGTGAGAGGTTTATATACAAGTATATTTTTTAGTTATGTAACCGCATTTTTTTGAACTCGTTCATAATGCTGATGCTATATAATATCACAATCACCATTATTGTGAATCAAAGTTCCAATTTACTGTTATCAATTGTTAAATTTATGATCTATATTTTATTTAAAAAAGCCTATAAAATTACATAATTTCATGCATTGGAATAACAATTCAAATCGTGAACATACATAAATTTTAGAATTTAATATTAAACAAAATAATTTAATATAGAATAAGAATGAAACATAATTTCAGAATTCAATATTGCTTAAACAAGAAAATTTAAAATAATAAATAAAAGAGCATGAAAAACTAGAGCCTAATAAGTAACTACCTATACAAAATATCAAAATTTATTTGCACTATAAATATTAGGATTTCTTTATTTCATAGCATAGTTAATTAAACGTAATTCTGGGAGTAAAGAAACAATATAATTGAAACACATTTTATTTCTTCATAATATAAATAATCCATGAAAAGTTAGTTTAAGAAGTAACATACAATATTACAAATATTCGAGTGTTTGTTAATATTTGATGCTCATATTTTTAGTTAAACAGTGATATTTACACGTTAAAGCAACAAAAATTATTTAAAATAGTTAATTATGACTTTAAGTGATTTTAGAATTTCTTTAAATTTTTAGAATTTTTAAAAGTAAATTTAAAGAAAAAACAAGCTTAGCAGGTCTAGATTAGCATAACGGGTTTGTTTTAACTATTTGAATCTATCGTTTAAGTTATGAGTATATGGTTCAAATGTATAACTATTGGGTCCATCTCATAAGTTGAATGTATTTGGGTGTGATTTTCAGGTTTTTAGAGGGGTTGACATAAATTCCAATAAGAAAGAGTGATGGGTCTAACCTCTTAATGGATCTAAGGGAGGAAGAGGGAGTTTCAGTAAGAGATGGCAGCTCCGACAGCGAGATACTGGCACCAACATGATGCATGTGGTGCTGGTAGGCAGCGACGATTCACCATAGCACTTAGGAAGACACTCCACATGAGCTATTACTACTGCAATAAGAAGAGGGTGCGGGTCGAAGCTCCTATGGGCAGCCGTGACTTCGATGGTCCCATGGATGGAGGGAAGGAGACACGAAGATAGAGAGTTTTAGGGAGGTCTTGAGGTGTTTTCAAGGGGAGAGCCTATGAGGATTGAGGAGAAAAAGTTAATAGAAGTAATTAGACATAAATCTGATTTAATGGGAGAATTTGATTTTATATTTAACTGGATAAATTCTATGTTGGGTGAAAAGTGGGTGTATTGAAGAGCTGGATTGAGCCATACCAAACGAGGAGGAAGGGAAATTGATGTGGGGAAGAAGCAGTTGAAAATAGGTTAACTAGTCTGAATTCCATACATGGATTGGTCTTAAATTCAGGTCATGGCTTGGGCAAACTTTATTTTTATTATAGTTTGGTTTTATTGTGTTTGGGGCAAAGAAGTGGGCTTGAGGCTCACACATAATTAGTAAAAAAATTTATTTTGGGCTCTCATGAAATAATCTTGATATTTTAGGAAAATAGTTTTTGGGTTTTAAGAAAAGCAATAAAACTATTTCAAGGGTTTAAAATAATAATAAAAAATAATAAATGACTAAGTTTAATTAGTGAATTTTTTTTGATGAGTTAACTTTTGTAGTTATTATTATTATTATATATGTTTTGGAAAATAAATTTACATGACCATATTCTTTTATCCAAACATATTTAAATAATCACACAAAAATACATACGTAAATCAATAAGTAAATATGTATATCTATTTTGGATAGTTACAATTTTATCCTCTTCTTCTTAGTTAGGGCATATTCTACTATTTTTTGTTCTTATTCATTTCTTTTAGAAACTTTTAATCGAAAAGGGGATTCAAAAAGTTTAGACTCACTTCTCCCAATATTAAAAAAATAAAGAAATTTAAAATTTAAACTAGGAGCAGCAAAAAAATTTACCTCTCAATTTCGATGCAACAAGATAAGAGATTAGAAAAAGTCAACCTTACCTTTATTGTGAATTTAAAATGAATTTTGAGAGGGTTAGGATTTTGATGGCAAAAAGTGAAAATTTTTGAAATGGGGCTTGATCGAATGGTGGTGGTCGGGGTATTAAGGACCGGAGATCAGCAGTGATGGGGGCACGGAAGATTGAAGCAGTGGTAAGGCAAAAAAGGAATCGGTTATGGTTTACAGTATACAAGTGGAGTTGCGGGACAGAAGAGAGATTTAAAAAAAAGGGTGACTTAGATATATAGTAAGGTGTACTTAGAAAAATTCTATAATTTTAAATTTAATGGAGTATATAATTAGTAAGTAGGGGTAATTAGAAATTAGAGGAGTATTATTGGAATTACCCAATTTTTTTTTTAAGGTACTCTTCCCCCTATCCCCCTAACCACCTGGGCTCCTCTCCCTTCAGCTACATGCCCTCGTCTGCTGTGCTTTCCCCCTCCTTGGTTCCCCCCTCCCCGCCCTTCTTGTGCCCACCCACCCACCCCACCCCACCCCACCCCACTCATTCCCTCCCTACATGACTCACCAACCCCACTTTGCCCCCTCCCTTTCTTCACCCCTCCCTATCCCTCGCCTCTGCCTCTGATCTCCCATTGTCCCCTCCGTTACCCTTATAATCCCTACGAACCCTCTGCCTCTTTGTCGATGTTCCTCGCTAACCTTTCTGTCACCTTTTGGCAACATACCTCTTAACTATTCCTAGGGCAAACTTGTCTATAAAAAATGATGACAAACTTGTAATGAATATTTTTTAAGTTGCTCTAAAAAATTTGGAGAAGGGCCTTAGAAGATCTCTTTTCAATAGCTTTTAGGAGTACGCATGTAAAATGAGGAAGTTGCATGTAAATAAAACTTGTCGTTAACATACATCTAAAACTAATATTTATTTATTAGCAAAGTATTTATTGTTGTGAATAGTGTGTTTAGGAGCTCATATGATAAATTTCGAACATTAACATGATGATAATATAAATTTGGTTTGAACATTTTGGTTATATGTTGTCAGCAACGCCGTCCACAACTATATCACTATTGAAAATGCAAGAGCCTGCAGTCTCAAACAATATGAAATTGATAGATAAATAATTAAAGTACAATAAATAATATCTCAAATAATCAATGCAGAGATATAAAAAGATTTAACGTAGAAAACCTAAACTGAAAATAATCACAAAAAAACTATACTATGAAAATGATCAAATATAACAATTTGACTCATAAATACTAAATAATATAGCCTAATATCTAATCCTACTACTCGATCGCCATGCTATAAGCTCCCAAGTTATCTCAAATCTAGTAATGACAACTCTCTTATAGATACTGATATACAAATAGTGAGAATTAAAACACAAACAACTACGATTTACTAATTATGCAGAATAATTCCTTGACTGTAAATTGAAAATGTTGATCAACATAGCCTTCCAAAGATCAATAATAACAACACAGTAAGAATCTCCCCTTTTTCTCAATCTTTCGATCTTCTTCAATGCTGTCGAGATAAGCTCCTAAACCTTGAATAGATTTTTATATTTATAAAGTTTCTACTCTCCAAATAAACTCTAACTCTATCTAAAAGTCCATCAATTTCTAATCCAAGGGATCAAATAACAATAATCTGACTAAAACATCCCAAATCCAATTAAGAAAGATTTAAAATTTGGAATTATTGTTGAGCCAACTGACCTATCGGTAGGGGTACCCATTGGCATATGGACAGATATAATGATAGGAAACCCCTCCAGTTATATTTAAATCACTTATTGGAAAGTGTACAAGTAGATACTAGAGCTAAACTTTCATATTTCCTTAGCTACCAGTAGGGGTACTGGTAGCTTAACTGTAGGTTATGTATTGATCCTTTTCTTCGCGTTTTTGATATATTGCCACATATACAATAAAAATGTTAATAATATCTCCCTTGGTAATTTTGTGACAAAAAAAACCAACATTTCAACATATAATTTTCAATTCTCCACACATGAAAAAATAAGAAAACAAGATCAAGTGCTATATGTCCTCGAAATAGATAGAAAACATTAAATATACATACATGCACACACAAATACTATTTTAACACTACTCCCCCGAATATTTTTACTCACCTAGTATTAATAGAATCAGCTTCAAGTTTTAACTTTCCATTTTTGTCAGAAATTGACAAGCACATCAAAGACCAAAAATTTGTATTAGAAAATACAAAGAGAGCTGAATATAGACCTAACTCATAAAATTCATACTAGTAATATTCACCTTTAAACGCAAACACAAACATGAGTGAGGAAAAGCTAAAAAAATATGTTTCAACCTCATGTTAGAATGTTTAAAATAGAGATAACAAACTAATTATGCAGACACACATCATATTTTACCATGTCGGCATGCATTATATATCAATATTGAACCTATGATCATGACTATTTTTAAGAAATAACTTTCTCCACAATGCAATATTCAATAGTTCTTTCTTTTAAATACTTTTTATTTTCAATGAGTTTATATCTCTATTTTTATGGTTCCAAATCTTATCTTTGATATACTTATACCCCCTATTTGTGATGGTTACTTTACTCTCTAAGAAGTAAATATAGTTTTGGGATACAAAATTGATTTACTCTCAATATCTTATAGTCTTTTCCCATAATAAGGAACATATAACCTTTTTGAATATTTTATATATATATATATATATATATATATATATTATATGAGAGTAAAAGGTACATAAATCATGCTTGAAATTGAATACATTAAATAAATTATGCTACTTTATTTTTTATGTCACAATATGATAATTGTAAAGAACATGACATCAATAATATATGATAATATTAACATTTACATATTAAATCACCCTTAGATATAAGTATGCAATAATACACAAGGGTGTGATATACACTACCGCTAGGAAAAGATATGAAATAAATACATGTCCTATACTATATAATCATATGTGTCTACTCAGTCATGCATATCCTATAATACTCATAAGATAAAAAAATATTTGAGTATCAAGAGATTTGGTAAAAATATCAACAAATTGAATTTCAGTAAGAATGTATTCAAGAGCAACAATATTTCTTTCAACTAACTCTCTACCGAAGTGATATGCCTGTCTATACACTTAGTCCTGCAATGTTGAATAGGATTCCTTAATATATTAATTGCATTCATGTTATCTGATGAGTGCCATATATTGCATATTTATAATTCTCATCTTATCTATTTTAGCATATAAATAATATTATTCCAATATTTTTAGTGTGTGTTTCAGATAAAACCTATTTCTATAAGGATATAACATGAAATAAAAAATGGATTAAAAAACTGAGTCCAGAAAGAGTCAAAGAAGAATAAATCTATAGAAATACAAAGTTAGAAGCAGCCAAAATTGAATCCAGTCATTGAAATGAGATGATAAGAGTCAAGAGATAACTTGTAAAAAGCTAAGGACCAAATTGTGCTGCTATTTAGCAGCATTTAATGGCAAAAGTAGCACAAATCCTGACGTAGATTTTTGTGCTGACTCATATGTGGATTACGGCTCTGCTGGCAAAAATAAATCTCAACTATTTGGCGGTCAATGCTACTATTTGATGACAAAATTTTTGATTTTGTAACTGAAATTTTTCTAAAAAATTTGTTGTAATTTTATAGTTATTCAGTTGTAACAAGATTAGGGTTTGGTAGTCTGAGGCCTATATATTGGCCATATTCTTGTAAATTAAGATTTTCTTTATGCAATTTGAAGATGAATAAAATTAGAGATTAACCGACGAGGCGATGGCCATAATATCGGAGCTCCAAAGGTATTTTATTTCTGTTTTTGCCGTTCTTCATAGGTAGGTTTATTTAATTTTTTTATTAAATAATTTTTATTGCTTTCTAATTAGAGTTTATATGCTTTCTAGTTAGGTTTGCTTTAGTAGTTAATTTTAATTGCTTTCTAGTATAGATCTTTAATTGCTTAGGAAAAATAAGATTTTTATTACTTTCTATGAATAAACATAGAATCTTGCTAATTAGTATCATGCATAGCTAATTTAGTTTAGTTCTAGGATGTAAATAAAACTAGAAATTATATATTAATTTTATTTGTCTTCTTTCTAAAATAAAATAAAAAAGATATAAATTTTCTAGGAAATGGTGAAAATACAATAACTTGTAGAATAATACTTTGATAGATTATATTTAATTTAAATATTTTGATGGCCTATACTTAGTTGGGGTTTGGAGTTGTTTATTTTTATTTTATTAATAGTTTTATCTAATGATTTATTTTATTTTTATGAAAATTAACACTTTTAATGGGTCATACTTGCATACAACTTGATAACTCATGCTTAAGATACTTTAAGATTAAACTAAAAAAATTACTTTTTTATGAAAGAAAGAAGATAAAATAAATAATATTTAGTTATGAACTAGTAGATTCTATATTTGAGATTAACTAGAACAATCTAAAACAACTTAGAGTCATTAGAATAATAGGAATAGTAAGATAACAAAACACTTTAGATTACTATGGGAACGATCTATTTGCACTACAACCGATACTGTATGATTGCAGTTAGAATTGTCACATCAAGTTTTTGGCACCATTCCTAGAGATCGATGGCGTTTTCTTGCATTTTCTAGCATGTTACGAGTTAACAGTGTGTGTTGAGTGTGTAGAGGTACAAAAGTATAGGTACAGGAAAGTAAAATGGACCAGAAGAGCAATATGAATTAGCTGCAAAAACCAGGAAGCCAAAAGCCCTGGTTTTGCTGCCAATTAGGGACTGTGGTAAGCTTGCTTCTGTCAATTTTTTTCTTGTTTCTTGTATTAGTTTCCTGATTTTTTTGAAAAAATAAACAAAACTTCATGACTTTTTTCTTTTTCTTTTTAATCACTTTCCCTCTCCATCTTTTCAAAATTATTTTTAAAAAAAATATGCTTCAAAATTAATTTTCTGTATATGAATGCCATCATTATTGAGATCCATATAATGATTATCATCAGTGTCCATGGATAAAAAGCTCATTAGGAGTAGGTCAAGATCAAATTCACACCATATATCATGAATTTATAAGCGTTTCCTATATATAAATTATAATTTTGGATGTATGAACTAGTTAAAATTTACATACAATCAAGAGCCATATAAATATATTCCTCTATCTGATCATTTCTTCATAGGCCAATTATTTTCATATTCTAAATTCAATCATGAATAAGATATTCAATTGAACATGTTAGATGAAATATTAAAAAGACTAGAAACGAGGTATGTATTTCATGAGAATTTACCTATAACCAAAATATGTACACGGATTCATCATATCCACCTTTAAATTTCACTCATAATATTGAGATACAATCATTCGAGGAAAACAAGGAAGTTTACTGATGAGTGTCATATATTGCATATTTATAGTCTCCATATTATCTATTTTTGTATATAAATAATTTCTACTTGAGTATATTTAGTATGTTTTTATAGGTAATAAAGGATTTGTAAGGAAGAGAAGAAGATAAAGCAAATTTATCAAAATATGAGCAAAGAAAGTTAATCATGGTGAAGATAAGAACTTAAGTGCAGTAGCAGCAAATTCAAGAGTATATTCAGCCAAGATAAAGCTTAAACTAAAAAATTTTGTATAGGAGAAATTTGTAGATTTCGGAATTATTTTCGAAATAAATCTAAGAACGGCTCAATACGAGTTCGTATACAAAAGTTTTATAGCCATTTTACTAAAGTACTGCAGAGTGGAAAATCCAATCCAGCGGGCTACGGGTGTGCTGTACTTAATTTCAGGTTTTGGACTCGAAAATTAGTATTTTATGCCATCTAATCTCAACCATTAGTTCCTAATACCTATAGATTGAATTAGAATTATATACCTTGAGACTAGTTTGTGTTGGATTAGAATTATATATTTTGTATTGAGTTTGAGTAGGAGCAGGATTATTTTTGGGTTATAAATACCCCATGAATCCTTATAAATTGGAGAGAATTTTTTAGATGTAATTTTGTACTCTTTTTAATTAATCAAGATTAGAGTCTTGCTGAAGGGCTGACGGCTGTCATACTGTGCTTCAGAGGTAATTCCATTGTTTTCAAGTTCTTTCTACTAAGTAAAAATATTTTAATTACTTTTCAGATAGATTTAATTACTTTCTAGTATAAATTTATTTGTTTTGTAGTATATATTTATCTTGCTCTCTAGAAAAATAGAATTTTTTATGGCTTTCATGAATATAATATGATCTTTTTAATTATGAGTATGAGTAGCTAATTAGCTTAGTTCTAAGATGTAGATGAAACTAGAGATCAACATTATATTATTCTATTTGTATTCTTTCTAAAATAAAATAAAAAATATAGGATTTTTTATGAAACAATAAAATTATAAAAACTCGTAGATTAGAACTTGATAGGCTATGTTTAATTTATGTATTTTGGAAGCCCATGCTTAGTTAGGGTTTGGAGTTGTTAGTTTTTATTCGTTTTGTTGAATTAATCTAATGATTTAGTTTATTCTTATTCAAAAGTAATTTTTTTGATAGATTATACTTGCACGCCACTTGATAGTTTATACTTAGGATGTTTTAAGTAGGAATTAAGCTAAAATATCATATTTTTATGGAAGAAAGAAAATAAAATAAATAATATTTGGTTATGAACTTGTCAATTCCATATTCTAGACTAATTATAATAACTCGAAATCAATTTAGACTCACAGTTAACTTGTTAGAATAATAGGAGTAGAAAAAATGCAAAAACACTCTAGATCTCTGTGGAAATGACCTGTAAAGCGTTACAACCAATACTCTATACTTGCAGTAAATTTATCACATCAAGTTTTTGGTGCTGTTACCGGGGATCGACGACATTTTCTTGATTTTTCTAATATTTTGGGAGTTAATAGTGTGTGTTGAGTGTGCAAGGAGCTGAATTTTAGATACAAGAAGCAAAAAGAGACGAGAGAAATCTCAGGAGTACACTGCAAATAAAAGGGAGCCAACCTCCTTGATTTTGCCGCCAAATTGCAGCAATTGCTGCCATTTGGCAGCAATTCAGTGAAAATCTCCCCCTATTTTTCTCTCTTTCTGTGTTTTGGGTCTCTGGTTTTGTTAAAAATATATAAAAAAATAAAAAAATAAAAAACTGTAGGACATCACATTTTTCTTTGATATATTTCTTCCACCGTTTTATTTTTACCACACCCCACTTCTTGCATTAGTTTAGGAAATTCACGCTTCCACTCATGGTCACTGGTTCATGCCACTTTGGACCCGTGATCATTTTGGTCAACTAGTGAGATCAGATTTGTTCATTGGAGACAAGATAGACTAACCGATCCCGATTCTTCAGGATCAATATTACCCGTTGTGCACATCACTACCGTAATGTATTAAACTTTCACACACAGTGGGTAATCACTATGAACTGAAATCGCAATACATTAGCATACTTTTTAAATTCACTAGTTCTGATTTTGATGATACATATATCTTTATTAGTAAATTTCAGGAAGTATGCGTGATAATTAAACTGCAACACTTACTGGAGGACTCAATTAAGCTCCGCTTCATTCCATTCGCTCTGAAAAATAACGCCAATAAGTGGTTGTACAGTATCCCTACTGATTCAATCACTAATTGAGATAAATTATTTATAGTTTTTTTTAAGAAGTATTATCGCACGCACAAGATGACAAAATTTGAAATCAAATTAACTAATTTCGTCAACTGCCGGGAGAACCCTTCTGAAAATACTTAGAACGGTTCAAAGATTTGTTAGTTAGTGCCTCCACCATACGATAGAAAAGTGGAGATTGTGTCAAATCGTGTACGAAGGACTTGATTACACATTCAAAACTCTTCTTGAGTCCATGTGTCAGGGGGAGTTTATAAGAAAGAATGAGATAATGCATGGGACTTCCTTGAGAATCTATCGTATAGAACTATGCAGTGGGAGAGTCCCGCTGAGAAACCCAATGTATCAATTTCTGCATATAAGGGTGAGATTCATAGCATCGACAGCTCTACAACTGCCGAAACTAGGATTGCAACCCTTATAAGAAGAATTGAGGCATTGGAGATTCCTATCACTCTACTAGTAGGTCAAGTCAATCAAATTCAAGTTACCACATATTTTAACTTCGGAACTCCGAATCATATTATGGAGGAGTGTCCATTATTAATGAATCTCATGGTCGAACACTTGAGAAGGCTAACGTCTTATATCAACGACTTATGAACAATCCTTACACTCCTACATATAATCCGGATTGGAGGAATCTCCCAAATCTCTCATGAAGTCAAGGGCAATATCAGGGAGCCCCCAACCCTAACATGCAGTCTCCACCTAATGGTCAGTTCCTAAGACCTAACGTGGGTGTATATCAACATCCAAATGCTACGAATCAAGGTACAACCAAAATAGACTACCAGTGCATAAGCAATCATATCCGCAGCAGGGATCTAATAATGATTTTGATAGACGACTAATGACACTTGAAAGGAATTTAGAGAACCTTTTCAAGACGACATTCAATTTAGACATACAAATACAAATTTAATGAAAGTGTCTACTGATTTTATACAACGGACTGACCAACAACTTCTTACAAGTTTTCAATCGATCAAGAATATAGAGCAGTAGGTTAGACAGTTAGTCACACAACTTAGTGAGCGAGAGCCGGGTACCTTTCCGAGCTAACTAATAATGAATTCAACTCTAACTCATCTCAGTCTGTTTTATCCCTTATTCACCAATGCAATACCATTCACATGCTCAGATCTGGCAAATAAGTGGACAATAAGTCATGTTCCCTGATCCCACTCCTTCATTCTGCAGGCTATACCATCTTTTCCATCTCTTTCTCCACGTCCATCTCCATCACCTCCATTACCATCACATGCTCGTTCAGAAGAACCTGTTCCTACTAAAAGCACCATATTCCAATCGGCCTTGGAAGCCTCTATCTCAAGTAGAGAAGATTCTTGAAATATTTTAGTATGTGAAAATTAATATTCCACTCCTTGATATTATACAATAGATTTATACTTATAGCAAGTTTCTCAAGCATTTGTGTACCAAGAAATGAGGAAGAAATATTCATGAGAAAGTTTTTCTTACTACAAATATATCGCAAATTCTCTCTAACTTCTTACCTGTCAAATACAAAGATGTAAGTTCCCTACAATCGCATGCACCATTGGGAATACTACATTTGATAGAACATTGCTTGCTCTAGGGGCAAGTGTCAACTTACTTCCTTATATTGTTTATCAGCAACTGGAGTTCGGAAACCTTCAACTTATCAAGATTATATTACAACAAACTGATCATTCAAAGAAGAGACCACTTAGTATGGTTGAAGATGTGCTCATTAAGGTCGGTGAGTTCATCTTTCCTGTAGACTTCATTATGTTAGAAACCGAGTCAATTTCCATTCTGTAGAATCAAATTTCCGTTATCTTAGACAGACCATTCCTTAAAACAGCAAATGCATTAATTGATTATAGGAGTGACCTCATGAAACTATCATTTGAGAATATGACTTGGTATTGAACATATTCAATATGGATGGGTACACAATGAGCTCTCTCATTGAGGTAAACATGATTCACAGTTTGCACTCTTATTCTACTTCTTGTGCTATGATGAACCCTTATTTGAATAAATATTTGAAGATGAGCTCATGTTATTAGACGAATTGGCATATACTAACACTACGTATGATGATACTTGTATAAATGTGCCATTGATTTATGAGCAAATTTTTAAAGATTTGTTTGCAGAGGAGCTTGCATTACTCCATGAGTTAGAAGAGACACCACACTTCACAGTTGATTCACTTGATCATGTAGCACCCTTCACACCTCCCGATAATCCTACATGTATGCATGTTACTAATGATAATTGGCATGTTTACAATAAAGAATTCATTAATCCAATTATTAATGCTTACATATGGACAAAGAAAAAGCGAGGACGGCATAAGAAACAAAAAGGTAATTTTATAAATTTTAGGAGGATGTGAAACATAACAATATACCCACTTCATATTTAAAATGCACACACTATGAAAGTGGGAAGCGATCGAGAAGTCGTAATCGCTTTCCATGCGTTAATAGAGTAATGATATTGAGATCGTAACTTTTCACAACTCTCATTATTTGTAAAATATTCGTACAATAGTTATATATTTATTTTACCACTCTTGGTGCGTGTATGAGGGCATACATGAGTTTAGGTGTGGGGGAGTGGGTTATGAGATTTTTTTTCATATTTTTCTAGGATTTTTAGTTTTTTCTATGATTTTTATTTTATTTTTAGATTTGTTTTGGATTTCTTTATTTTACGCTTTGGGTAGTTTTTATGGTAAAAAATTTGAAAAAAAATCTAAAAAAGTAAAAAAATATAAAAATATTTTCTTTAATAAATCAATGTAATTACAAATAAAAGAATAAATTTAGAAATGAAGTTTGATAGGAGAGTAGATTGGATAATACACTTAGAATTTTATAAGAAAATAAAAATCCGAAAAAAAAAACCACTAATAGTAATTTGAGGTAAGTATACATCTATTTTTCACTTCACAATAGTTTTTTAGGTTTCATTGACCAATTATTTTTATATTCTAAATTCAATCATGAATAAGATATTCAATTGAACATGTTAGAGGAAATGTTAAAAAGACTAGAAACGAGGTATACATTTCATGAGAATTTACCTGCAACCACTTCACAAATTTCATCAAATATGTACATAGATTCATCATATCCAACGTCAAATTTCACTCATAATATTGAGATACAATCATTTGAGGAAAACAAAGAAACTTACTTATGAGTGTCATATATTGCATATTTATAGCCTTCATATATCTATTTTGTATATAAATAATTTCTACTCAAGTATATTTAGTATATTTTTATAGGTAATAAAGGATTTGCAAGGAAGAGAAGAAAATAAAGCAAATTTGTCAAAACATGAGCAAAGAAAGTCAATCATGGTGAAGACAGAAACTTAAGTGCAGCAGTAACAAATTCAAGAGCATATTTGGCCAAGTTAAAGCTTCAACTGGAAAATTTTGTGTAGGAGAAATTTGTAGATTTCCGAATTATCTTCGAAACAGGTCTAAGAATTGCTCAATCCAAGTTCGTATACAAAAGTTGTATAGCAATTTTACTAAAGCACTGCAGAATGAAAAACCCAACCCAGCGGGCTACGGGTGTGCTGTACTTAATTTCGGGTTTTGGACCCGAAAATTAGTATTTTATGCCATCTAATCTAAACTATTGGTTTTTAATACCTATAGATTGAATTAGAATTATATCTTTAGATTAGTTTGTATTAGATTAGAATTATATCTTTTGTATTGAGTTTGAGTAGGAGCAGGATTGTGTTTGAATTATAAATACCCTATGAATTCTTGTAAATTGGGGATAATTTTTTAGATGTAATTTTGTATTTTTTTTAATTAATCAAGATTAGGGTTTTGCTGAAGGGATGACGACCGTCATACTGCGCTTCAGAGGTAATTCCATTGTTTTTAAGTTCTTTCTACTAAGTAGAAATATTTTAATTGCTTTTTAGATAAATTTAATTACTTTCTAGTATAGATTTATTTACTTTGTAGTATATATTTCTCTTACTTTCTAGAAAAATAGAATTTTTTATGGCTTTCATAAATAAAAATAGGATCTTTTTAATTAGGAGTATGGGTAGCAAATTAGCTTAGTCGTAGGATGTAGATGAAACTAGAGATTAACCATATATTATTCTATTTGTATTCTTTCTAAAATAAAATAAAAAAGATAGGTTTTTTTTATGAAATAATAAAAATACAAGAACTCGTAAATTAGAACTTTAATAGCCTATGTTTAATTTAAGTATTTTGAAAGCCCATGCTTAGTTAGGGTTTGGAGTTGTTAGTTTTTATTCGTTTTGTTGAATTAATCTAATGATTTAGTTTATTCTTATTCAAATGTATTTTTTTTGATGGATTATACTTGCACGCCACTTGATAGTCCATACTTAGGATGTTTTAAGTAGGAATTAAGCTAAAATATCATATTTTTATGGAAGAAAGAAAATAAAATAGATAATATTTGGTTATGAACTTGTAAATTCCATATCCTAAACTAATTGAATAACTTGAAATCAATCTAGACTCACAGTTAACTCATTAGAATAATAGGAATAGAAAGAACGTAAAACACTCTAGATCTCTGTGGGAATGACCTGTAAAGCATTACAACCGATACTATATGCTTACAGTAAGTTTATCATATCAAGTTTTTGGTACTATTGCTGGGGATCGATGGTGTTTTCTTGATTTTTCTAACATTTTGGGAGTTTATAGTGTGTGTTGAGTGTGCAAGGATCTGAGATTTTAGATATAAGAAGTAAAAAGAGACGAGAGAAATCTCAGGAGTACACTGCAAAAAGAAGGGAGCCAACCTCCTTGATTTTGCCGCCAAACTGCAGCAATTGCTTCTATTTGGCAGCAATTCAGTGAAAATATCCCCCTATTTTTCTCCCTTTCTGTGTTTTGGGTCTCTAGTTTTGTTAAAAATAAATAAATAAATAAATAACATAAAAAACTGTAGGACATCACATTTTTCTTTGATCATATTTCTTCCACTGTTTCATCTTCACCACACCCCACTTCTTGCATTAGTTTAGGAAATTCACGCTTCCACTCACGGTCACTGGTTTATGCTACATTGAACCCGTGATTAATTTGGTCGACTAGTGAGATCAGATTTGTTCATGGGAGATAAAATAGACTAACCGATCCCAATTCTTCAAGACCAATATTACCCGTTACGCACATCACTACCGTAATGCATTAAACTTCCACACGTAGTGGGTAATCACTATGAACTAAATCGCAATATATTAGCTTGCTTTCTAAATTCACTAGTTCTGATTTTTAGGATGCATATATTTTTATTAGTAAATTTCAGAAAGTATGCGTGATAATTAAATTGCAAACTTATCGGAATACTCAATTAAGCTCCATTTCATTCCATTCGTTCTCAAAAATTACGCTAAGAAGTGGTTGTACAGTATCCCTACTGATTCAATCACTACTTGGATAAATTATTTACAGTTTTTCTTAAGAAGTATTATCCCATGCATAAGATGACAAAATTTGAAATCAAATTAATTAATTCTGTCAACTGTCGGCAGAACCCTTCTGGAAATACTTAGAACGGTTCAAAGATTTGTTAGCTTAGTGCCTCCACCATGCGATAGAAAACTGGAGGTTGTGTCAAATCGTGTATGAAAGACTCGATTACACATCCAAAACTCTTCTTGAGTCCATGTGTCAGGAGGAGTTTATGAGAAAGAATGAGGATGATGCATGGAACTTCCTTGAGAACCTATCATGGAAAACTATGCAGTGGGAGAGTACCACTGAGAAACCCAAGTCATCAACTTCTACGCATAAGGGTGGGATTCATAGCGTCGATAGCTCTACAGCTGCTGAAATTAGGATTGCAACCCTTATAAGGAGAATTGAGGCATTGGAGATTCCTAGCACTTCACTAGTGAGTCAAGTCAATCAAATTCAAGTTCCCACATGCTTTAACTGCGGAACTCCGAATCATGTTATGGAGGAGTGTCCATTATTAATGAATCCCATGGATCCAACACTTGCGAAAGCTAACGTCTTATATTAATGACTTATGAACAATCCTTATACTCCTACATATAATCCGAATTGGAGGAATCTCCCAAATCTCTCATAGGGACAAGGGCAATATCAAGGAGCCCCCAACCCTAACATGTAATCTCCACCTAATAGTCAGTTCCTAAGACCTAACGTAGGTGTATATCAATATCCAAATGCTACGAATCAAGGTAACAAGCAGAATAGACTACTTGCGAATAAGCAATTATATCCATAATGGGATCTAATAATGATTATGATAGATGACTAATGACACTTGAAATGAATGTAGAGAACCTTTTCAAGACGACGTCCAATTTAGAGACACAAATACAAAATTTAATAAAAATGTCTACTGACTTTATATAACGGACCGACTAACAACTTCTTACAAGTTTTCAGTCGATCAAGAATATAGAGCTGCAGGTTGGACAGTTAGTCACACAGCTTAGTGAGCAAGGGCCAGGTACCTTTCCGAGTCAACCAATAATGAATTCCAACTCTAACTCATCGTAGTCTATCTCATCCCACATTCACTAATGCAATACCATTCACATGCTCAGATCTGACAAATAAGTGGACAATAAGTCATGCCCCCTGATCTCACTCCTTCCATTCTGCGGGCTATACCATCTCTTCCATTTCTTTCTCCACGTCCATCTCCATCACCTCCATTACCATCACATGCTCGTTCGGAAGAACCTGTTCCTAGTCGAAAACACCTTATTTCCAATTGGCTTTGGAAACCTTTACCTAAAGTAGAAAAGATTCTTGAAATATTTTAGCAGGTGCAGATTAATATTCCACACTTTAATATTATACAATATGTTCTTACTTATACCAAGTTTCTCAAGAATTTGTGTACCACAAAATGAGCAAGAAATATTCCTGAGAAAGTTTTTCTTACTGCAAATATATCGCAAATCCTCTCTAATTGTTACTTGTCAAATACAAAGATCTAAATTCCCCTACAATAGTATGCACCATTGGAAATACTACATTTGATAGGACATTGCTTGATCAGGGGCAAGTGTCAACTTGCTTCCTTATATTATTTATTAGCCACTGAAATTAGGAAAACTTCAACTTACCAAGATTACATTACAACAAACTGATCGTTCGATTAAGAGACCATTTAGTATGGTTGAATATGTACTCATTAAGGTCGGCGAATTTATCTTTCATGTAGACTTCATTATTTTAGAAACTAAGCAGATTTTCATTCCACGGAATCAAATTTTCATTATTTTAGACAGACAATTCCTTACAACAGCAAATTTATTAATTGATTGTAGGAGTGGTCTCATGAAACTATAATTTGGGAATATGACTGTGGTATTGAACATATTCAATATGGATAAGCACACAACGAGTTCCCTTATTGAGGTAAACATGATTTATAGTTTGCAATCTTATTCTACCTCTTGTGCTAATGATGAATCCTTATTTGAACAAATTTTTGAAGATGAGCTGATGTTATTAGATGAATTGACATATACTAACACTACGTATGATGATACTTATGCAAATATGCCATTGATTTATGAGCAAATATTTGAGGATTTGTTTACAGAGGAGCTTGCATTACTTCGTGAGTTAGAAGAGGCACCACACTTCATAGTTGATTCACTTGATCATGTAGCACCCTTCACACCTCACGATAATTCTACACATGTGCTTGTTACTAATGATAATTAGCATGTTTATAATGAAGAATTCATTAATCCAATTATTAATGCTTACATGTGGACAAAGAAAAAGCGAGGACGGCATAAGAAACAAAAAGGTAATTTTATGACTTTTAGGAGGATGATGAGACATAACAATATACCCACTTCACGTTTCAAATGCACATACTATAAAAGTGGAAAGCGATCGAGAGGTCGTAACCGTTTTTCATGCGTTAATAAGGTAATGATATTGACATCGTAACTTTTCATGATTTTCATTATTTGTATAATATTTGTATAATTGTTTATATATTTATTTTACCACTCTTGGTTCGTGTATGAGAGCATGCATATTTTTAGTATGGGGGAGTGGGTTAGGAGATTTTTCTTTATGTTTTTATAGGATTTTTAGTTTTTTCTAGGATTTTTATTTTATTTTTAGATTTGTTTTGGGTTTCTTTATTTTATGCTTTGGATAGTTTTTATGGTAAAAATTTGAAAAAAAGTAAAAAAATACAAAAATAATTTTTTTTAATAAATCAACGTAATTATAAATAAAAGAATAAATTTAGAAATGAAGTTTGATAGGAGAGTAGATTGGATAATACATTTAGAATTTTATATGAAAATAAAAATCCAAAAAAAAAATATCGCTAATAGTAATTTTAAGGTAAGTATACATCTATTTTTTACTTCACAATAGTTTATTAGGTTAAGGATAATGATGATAACGATTGAGTAGTTTTCTCTCTCTAAATAAGAAAAAAGATGAGCTTGATATTAAGGCAATAATCGTTTAAAAAAAAGAGGATGTGTCTGGTATTAAGGCAATAATTCTTAAAACTTACAGCCATGAGACTGAGAAATGAATACATAGAATAGAGAAGGTATGAAATATTTACTAAAATCATTTTTTTCAAACTGCATCTTACATAGAAACTTTCCTTAAAATGATTTCTCAACTAAACTTTTTAAAAATCAACCATCTAATTGTTTGAACATATCAAACTCCAACAAGCAACCACTTCAGTTATTTTTTGAAATTGATATGATTTAAAAAGAGTCAAATAATCTTTTACATAATGAGTTTATAATTCAATATTATAATCAATCGTTTTTACACCATTGAGCAAATAATTATAGAGAAACTGGTGATAAAGAATAAATTTTGCTTGATGATTTGCCTCATTATGAGCTTCCTAGTGATATACTATTTTTTAATTCTTTTGATGAAAATTATGAATAAATTTATCAAGAAGAATTTTATTCCTTCATAATAACTTGACTAATGATAAGACCAGTAGCATGATATTTTCTTTTTTGAATTTTGATGACAGATTTAAAAAAAATTTACATGATGAGCCTAGGACACTAGAAGAATGAGCTCGTGGTATTTGATGATTTGAAAGAGCCACACAAAACTAAGCTCATAATTTCACCACATCAAAGTATGTTATTTTACATGTTGATAAAATTAAAATACTTACCGATATGAAAGATAATCGTGGGTAGAATATAGATGATGACAATATGATTTTTGACTTCAAAATTTTGCTAGTGAATAAAGGAAAGAAAGGTAGGTACAAATTAAGAAAAATAAAAAATAAGATGAAGATATTAAATACAAAATTGATAAAAAAATTAAGTTCATCATATCAAGACATAAAAAGATACACAATAAAAGTGGAAAGCGATTAAGAGGTAGTAACCACTCTATATATTAAAATGTAGCCTTCATAAAATCGCAATCTTTTATAATTCTCATTACTTATATATTATTTGTAAAATACATTTCATCTTTATTTTGTCACCCTTGGCTTGTGTATGATGGCATACACGAGTTTAGGTGTGGGGAAGGATTAGGTGATTTTTTGTATTTTTTTAGGATTTTTATTTTTTTTATTTTTCTATGATTTTTTTAGTTTTTAGGATTTTAACGTTTTTTTATTTTACACTTTGGGTAGTTTTTAGGGTAGAACTTTTTAGTTTTTAAAATTTTTGGGTTTCTTTAATTTATGCTTTGGGTACTTTTTAGGGTATTTAAAAAAATTTAAAAATCTGGAAAAAATTATTTTCTATAATAAATTGAGCCAATTACAAATAAAAGAATAAGTTTAGATTATATATTTGATAGGAAAGTTGATTAGATAATACAGTTAGAATTTTATGAAAAGAATTAAAATCTAAAAAATACAACTAATAGTGATTTTGAGGTAAATATGCATATATTTTTCACTTCACAATGGTTTATTAGGTTAAGGACAAAAATGATAATAATTAACTAGTCTTTTTTCTTTAAACAAGAAAAAAAGAGAAAGTATATAAAAAAAGAATAAAAAGGTGAGCCTCAGAGCCTGGTATTAAGGTAATGATCCTTTATAATTAAATAATTTCTTAAGAATTACTAATTAGTTGGTATTTGTGCCTAAGTAATCATGAATATTCACCCGAATGATATTTTTAAGAAATAAAGAATGATCCGAGTAGTCGGGTATTTGAGCTTAAAAAAGTGTGAATATTCATATGAACGGTGAAATATTCACCCAAAATATGAAAAAAGAAAAAAAAAATCTATTTAGAGAGAAAAGATGAATCATGAATTAGAATTTTAGTCCAATACCGAAATAAACTATCACACATACACATAGATGTATAGGAACCAATGAGTTATTTATTAATGGGTATTGAAAGATAAGATTTGAATTTTTGATTAAAATGATAAATATATTTGTTATGATATTTGATTTGAAAAATTGATAATATAAAGCGTTCTTGAGTTTGTGTATTAGTAAGATTAATTGTAGAAAATACTAAATTTTTTTTTTCTTTCCTTTGTATATAAATTTTAGTTTTTCTTGATTTTTGTTTATCATTATTTATATTTTTTTATTCCTTCATCTTCCTTCTTTAGGAATTTTATTGGAGTATTCACTGCGAATGCTCACAAGACACAATTCATCCGCTAGGGTAAACTCGGGATTTAATGGTTTGTTGTACGTGCTAAGTGCAACCGTGATTCCTGCGAAAGCAAGTTTGGATTTTTTCTTTTTATTTTTAGGTCTAGCTTTTGCTTGAAAACTACAAAAGATAGGTGCGTGAGTGTGATGAATATTATATATTACATATTTATAGCTTTGATCTTATCTATTTTTGTAAATAAATAATGTTACTTGGATATTTTTAGTGTGCTTTCAAGTGAAATATATTTCTACAAGGATATGGTACGAAATTAAAGACAGATTAGGAAACCGAGTGCATAAAGAACCAAAGAAGAATAAAGCTATAGAATACAAAGTTAGAACCAATCAAAATTGAATCCAGTCATTGATATGAGCAGAGAAGAGCCAAGAGATCAACTTGTAAAAAGCTGAGGACCAAATTGTGCTGCTATTTAGTGGAATTTAATAGCAAAAAGAGCAAAAATGCTGATGTGAATTTTTGTGCTGACTCATACATGGATTAGGGCTCTGCTAGCAAAAATAAATCTTCGCTATTAGGCAGTCAGTGCTGCTATTTAGTGGCAAGACTTTTGATTTTATAACTGAAATTTTTCTGAGAGTTTTGTTGTAATTTTGTAGTTATCTAGTTGTAACATGATTAGGGTTTGGTAGTTCAAGACCTGTATATTGGCCGTATCCTTGTAAATTTAGGGTTTCCTTTATGCGATTTTGAGATGAATAAAAATTGGGGATTAGTCGAAGGGGCGACGACCACAATTCCGAAGCTCAAGAGATATTTTATTTCTATTCTTGCTATTATTTATAGGTAGGTTTATTTAATTTCTTTATTAAATAATTTTTATTGCTTTCTAGTTAGGGTTTATATGCTTTCTAGTTAGGATTGCTATAGTAGTTAATTTTAATTGCTTTCTAGTATAAATCATTAATTGCTTTCTAGAAAAATATATTTTTTTATTACTTTCTATGAATAAAAATAGAATCTTGCTAACTAGTCTCATGCATAGCTAATTTAATGTAGTTCTAGGATGTAGATAAAGGTAGAAATCAACCATGTATTAATTTTATTTGTCTTCTTTCTAAAATAAAATAAAAAGACATGATTTTTCTATGAAAAAGATAAAAACACAATAACTCGTAAATTAATACTTTGATATGTTATACTTAATTTAAATATTTTGATGGCCTTTGCTTAGTTAGCATTTAGAGTTTTTTATTTTTATTTTATTCATAGATTTATCTAATGATTTAGTTTGTTTTAATGAAAAGTAACATCTTTGTTGGGCTATGCTTGCACACAACTTGATAGCTCATGTTTAGGGTACTTTAAATAAAAATTAATCTTAAAAAATCACTTTTTTACGAAAGGAAGAAGATAAAATAACTAATATTTGGTTTTAAACTAGTAGATTATATATTCTAGGCTAATTAGAACAATCTAAAACCAACTTAGAATTCATTAATTAGCTCGTTAGAATAATAGGGATTGTAAGATAGCAAAATATTTTAGATCCTTGCGGGAATGGCCTGTTTGCTGTCCCACGCCACCAAATTATTTCCAAGGTAAAAATATCTTCCAGAAGTGCTCATCTTGTCTTCCACATTTGTCCAGTCTACGCTTGATAACCTATAACACTTGTATTCAGTCAGAAAAATACCATATACTATAATCACATGTGCTATTGATGTATTTGTTACCACATTCAAGTGGGATAATTTGGTATATGCTTGGAATCTAGCATAGATACCTACACTAAAAGATATTCCTGGTCTACTCGTAGTTAAGTATAATAAACTACCAATCACACTATGATAAATGATGAGTGCCATATATTGCATATTTATAGCCTTCACATTATCTATTTTGTATTTAAATAATACTACTCGGGTATTTTTAGTTTTCAGATAAACGTATTCCTATAAGGAGATGGTACAAATTTAGAGCCGAATTAGGAAACCAAGTCAAAAAAATAGTTAAAAGTGAGCAAAACTACAGGATTATGAAGCTGTGGAGACCCAAACTTCAATACAGTCATTCATATCAAAAGAAGAGGAGCATAACTTCATGCAAAAGAAAAATGGGGCCAAGACTTCACAACTTTACCGCTATTTGGCGGCATTTGCCACCATTTGGTGGCATTTGCCGCCATTTGGTGGCTCAATGGGCCCCAATATGGAGGAGATTGTTACTATGTCTTCGATATAATTTTGTAATTACTCACTTGTACTCAGATTAGGGTTTGATTCTCCGAGACCTATATATTTTCCATATCTTATAATCTAGGATTTTTATGATGTAATTTTGTACTCGTAATTATAAATAAAATTAGAATTTTGCTGAAGGGGTGACGGCCGCCATACTAACTCCAGAGGTACCCTTTTTTGCTCATTATTTTTTCTTAGGTAATCTTCTTCTAATTGTTTTTTAGATAGATTTATCTTGCTTTTTAGTGTAAATTTTTAATTGTTTTCTAGGAAAAATAGGATTTTTCACTTTTATAAATAAAAGTAGGATCTTGTTAAGTAGGAGTATGAGTAACTAATTAGTTTAGTTTTAGGATGTAGATGAAACTAGGGATCAATCTCATATTAATCTATTTGTATTCTTTCAAAAATAAAAATAAAAAGATAGGATTTTTTCTATAAAATAATAAAAATATAAGAACTCGTAGATTAAAACTTTGATAGGTTATGCTTAATTTAAATATTTTGATGGCCTATACTTAGTTAGGATTTGGAGTTGTTGGATTTTATTCGTTTTGTTGAATTTATCTAACGATTTAGTTTATCTCTATAGAAGTAATTTCTTGTACACCACTTGATAGTCCATACTATGGATACTTT
Source organism: Dracaena cambodiana (assembly GCA_036321105.1). Classification (NCBI taxonomy): domain Eukaryota; kingdom Viridiplantae; phylum Streptophyta; class Magnoliopsida; order Asparagales; family Asparagaceae; genus Dracaena; species Dracaena cambodiana. The sequence continues at coordinate 8,278,388 of JAYEPQ010000013.1, read as the reverse complement.
AAGTAGAAATTAAACTAAAAGATTAGATTTTTATTAAAGAAGCAAGACAAATAGATAATATTTGGTTGCGAATTAGTGAATTCCATATTCTAAACTAATTAGAATTCCAAATCATCAATCTAGACTCATAGTTAGCTCGTCAGAATAATAGAATTAGTAAGATTGTAAAACACTCTAGATGTTTTTGGGAATAACCTATTAGCATTACAACTGATACTGTGCGCTTGCAGTAAATTTAACACATCAATAAACTATGAGTTCTTTAGGAATTTCAGCATCATCTTTTGTAACTCCTAGTGTTGTGCTAATGGATACTTTTGCATGCTTGGAACTTTTTAAATTAAATCTTTTGACAAGATTTCTTGCATATTTCAATTATGATACAAAGATACTATTTGACCTCTAATTTTTACAAGTCTAGAAAATTTTTTAGTTCACCCGAAGGTCTCTTTCAAATTCTGAACTCATTAAATCACCAAAAAGTCACTAGAGCATCCAAACACGATATCATCACATATGTTTACAAAGCAAGCATGTCAGATTTAGTTATTTTTCAAAAATACATGTAACACCCTAAATTTCCATACTTATTAAATAATAAATTCTCAAGATTTAAAATTTCTTTATATACATTTCCAAACTTAACTAAGTGTTCGAGCTACCCGCATCCCTCTTTTGGATCCGATCGTGCCAATATGGTTACCCAAGTCAATTTTGAACACTAAAATAAACTCCGGTGGGCGTAACTTAAAATTTGTAACTCCAAATAACATTCAGTTTTTGCGATAATTAGTTTTCTAATATTTAGAATTTTTAGAAAATTTCCTTAAGAGACAAAAAAAACTCCCAAAATTGCTAATATAAAATATTAAAATTATTCTTCTAATTACTTCAAAATTTTAGTTTATTTATTTTGATATCAAAATGACAAACAGATAATTTTCTAACACTTCTCTTGTTGAGTACAACGCTCTACATAAATTTGATAGTATTTAGAAAATGTTACCCGCGATCAAAATTATTAAATTATTAAATAAATAAATAAATAAATAAGGTGGTGAACTAGTGTGTTGTGTTGTCAATTGTATGAGGGAGGCGGCATAGAGAGTGATACAGTGGCTATAGGAAAAAAAATTAACTCCATAAAGGAGTTTTGAAAAAATTACAACTATGTCGCCTTCGGATAAACCACATTCACTCCACCTTCTCTCATTTTTTTTCCTTCTTCTCGTCCTCTCGGCTGAAGCCAAACAACAGAGAGAGAAAATAAGGAAAAAATAAAAATAAAGAAGAAGAAAAAAAAAAATAAGAGAAATGAGGAGAAAAATAAATCGAACTTTCGAGATCAAGTCAAGGCAAGTAACACTATTTTATTTTTCCTTTATTTCTTTATTTAATTTGTATTTAATTTATATTTGTATACATTTGATTGATATTGAAAACTGAATCAGAATAATGGGTCAAACTTGATACATATAAATATTATGATATTTGCTTATTTTTGATTCTACACAAAAAAAGAAAATAATAATAATAATAATAATAATAATAATAATAATAATAATAATAATAATAATAATAATAATAATTTACGTATGCGAAAATAAGACTACCTATGCAAAACAATATAGTTGCATGCAAAAATAATTTTGCATGTAACTGCTTGGGAAACTGATTTGGGCCTCTAAATATTGCACGGAAAGAAAAAGAAAAAGAAAAAAATTGTTTAGTGCATGGAAACTGTTTTGGGCTGCTGAACATATGTGTGTTGTCTATATCATTTAGTTACATATCACTTAGTGAGCATATGTGTTGCCCGTGTGTGTTGTCCATATGTGTGTTCTTGGACCACTGATTTTAAATCTAATAATTAATGATTTATTTAATAATTATTTTAATAACAACTGAAATAAATTATACCAATAATTTAGTTATATAATTATTATTATAATATTTAGTTGATGATAAAAAAAAGAAGAGGAAAGAAAAAGGAAAAGTGAAAAAAAAAGGAGAGGAGAAAGAAAGAGAGAGGAAGAGATTGCATGGGCAATTTTGCATGTGTCAAGTTGCATGGGAAAAATGAAATTTCCATGGGCCTAAAATAACAAGTACATGGAATTTATAAATTAGGCAAATTGTGCAAACTGTGTGCATTTGTGATGAGTACCATATATTGTATTTTTCCTCTCATACTTTATCTATTTTTATATATAAATAAATACTACTCGGGTATTTTTAGTGTCTTTTTCAGGTGATCCAATTTGAACAAGGAAATGATATGAAATCAGAGTTGGACTAGGAAATCAAAGGCCGAAAAGTTTCTAAAGTGGGCGAGACTACAAGATTAAATTATTGCAGAAAGTAAAAATTAAATACAGTCAAGCAAATAAAGAGTACAAGAGAAGATACTTCTGTAGAAAAAACATCGAACCAATTGGGCTTTGCTTAGCCGCCAATTGGCTGTTTCTACAGCCAAATAGCGGCCAAACCGTGGCCGTTCCAGAGGGATTTTCTTTGAGGGCTTAATTGTAAATTTGTAGTGTTTTTGGTTCTACTAGAATTATGGTTTGATTTCCGAGGCCTATATATTGGCCGATCCTTATATTTTGACGGGATTCTGGAATTTTGTACTCGTTTTCTGATTAATAAAGTTAGGGTTTTTTGCTGAAGGTTGACGGCCACAACACCGTGTTACAGAGATAAACCATTGTTCTTGAGATTTTTACTTACTTTCTAGATAGATTTAATCGCTTTCTAGTTTAGCTTTTACTGCTTTCTAGATTAGCGTTTATCATATTCATAAATAAAAATTTGATCTTGCTTAGTAAAAATATGAGTAGTTAATTAGTTTAGCTCTAGGATATAGATGAAGCGAAGATCCGCCATGTAATTGCTCTCAATAAAATTAATAAAGACATGTTTTTTCAATAAAAAGATTAAAATACTAGAACTCGAAGATTAGGATTTTGATAGGTTATACTTGAATTAGAGTTCTTGATAACCTATGCTTAGTTAGGGTTTGGGTTGCTGGTTTTATCTTTTTCTTTGAATTATCTAAAAGATTTAGTTTGTTTTTATAAGAAGTAGCATTTTTGATGAGTTATACTTGCACAACACTTGATAGCTCATGCTTAGGGCACTTTAAGTAAAAAATAAAATAAAAAGATCAAATTTTTATAATAGAAGAAAATAATAGAAGTAAGAACATGGTTGAAAATTAGTGGATTCTAGATCCTAAGCTATTTAGATTAATTCAAGTTCAAACTAGATTTTTTTATTAGTCCGTTAGACTAAGGAAAGAGTAAGGAATACAAAAACACCTTAGATCCCTGTGAGACGATATGTACAGTGCTACAACGATACCGTGCGCTTGCAGTAAATATATCACATCAAGTTTTTGGCGCCGTTGCGTTTTACGGGTTAACAGTGTGTGTGAGTGTGCAAGAAATAGAAATTGTAGATACAGGAAGATTTAAAGGATTGGAAGAGCCTCTGGAACAAGTGGAAGAAAAGTACAAGTCAAATTCGCTATTTAGTGGCCCAAAAGGTGCGTTCTGAACCCAAATTTTCTCTGTTTCTGTAGTTTTGTTTCCTGGTTCTGTAGAAAAATTTAAGAAAAATATAAAAAAATTAAGAACAATAGAAATCACTTTTTTATTTGATCATATCTATTCCACCGTTTTATCTCTCCACCACACCCCACTTCTTGCATTAGTTTAGGAAGTTCACGCATATACTCACGGTCGCTGGTTTATGTCACATTGAACCTGTAATCAATTTGGTCGATTTGTGAGATCAGATTTGTTCATGAGAGACAAGATGGACCAGCCGATCCCGATCCTTCAGGATCGATATTACCCGTTGCGTACATCATTACCATCATGCATCAAATTTCCACACGTAGCGGGTAATCACTATGAATTGAAACCGCAGTACGTTAATATGGTTCCTAAATTAATTGGTTCTGATTCAGAAGATGCATATCCTTTATCAGTGAATTTCAAGAAGTATGCGTAATGATTAAACTGCAAAATTTATCGGAGGACGCAATTAAGCTCCGCTTCATCCCTTTTGCACTTAAGGATAATGCCAAGAAGTGGTTGTACAGTATGCCTACTGATTCAATCACTACTTGGGATGAATTCGTTACAGTGTTTCTCAAGAAGTATTATCCTATGCAGAAGACGGCAAGAATCAGAAATCAAATTAATCAATTCCGTCAAGTACCAGGAGAACCCTTCTGGAAATACTTAGAATGGTTTAAAGATTTATTAGCTCAGTGCCCCCACCATGCGATAAAAAAGTGGCGGTTGTGTCAAATCATATACGAAGGACTTGATTACACATCCAAAACTCTTCTGGAATCCATGTGTCAAGTGGAGTTTATGAGGAATAACGAGGATGAAGCATGGGACTTTCTTGAGGACCTATCGTGAAAGACCATGCAGTGGGAGAGTCCCGCTGAGAAGTCTAGTGCATCAACTTTTTCACATAAGGGTGGGATTCATAGTGTCGACAGCTCTATAGCTGCTGAAGCAAAAATCGCAGCCCTTATGAGAAGAATTGAGGCACTGGAGACTCCTAGTGCTCCAACAGTGGGTCAGGTGAATCAACTCCAAAGTCCCGCATGCTTTAATTGCGTAACTCCCAATCATGTTATGGAGGAGTGTCCATTGTTAGTAAATCCTATAGGTCCCACACTTGAGCAGGCTAACGCCATGTAACAAAGACTCGTTAATAATCCATATGCTCCGATATACAATCCTGGTTGGAAGAGCCATCCAAATCTCTCATGGGGTCAAGGGCAATATCAGGGAGCCCCGAACTCCAACATGCAGCCTCCAGCTATTTGTCAGTTCCCAAGACTAAATATGGGTGCTTATCAACACCCAAATGCTTCAAACTATGGGAACAACCAGAATAGACCACCTGCACAAAACCACTCATATCCACAACAGGGGTCTAATAATGATCAAGAAAAGCGACTTCAATCACTTGAGAAGAATGTTGAAAATCTTCTCAAGTCTCAGTCCAAGCTTGACACATACATGCAGAATCTTATGAAAGTGTCAACTGATTTTATTCAAAGAACAGATCAGTACCTGCTCGTGAACTCTCAATCTATTAAGAATGTAGAGCAGTAAGTTGGACAATTAGCAAATCAAATGAGTGAACGTGGCAAGGGCACTTTTCTAAGTCAACCCATAACAAATCCTAATGTCAGTTCGTCAAATTCTAATCAGTCGCATGTCAACCAAATTAATGCCATTCACACACTTCGATCTGGCAAACTGGTTGGTAATCACGTAGCCATGCCACCTGATTCCACTCCTATTGCACGGCAAACTACACTCTCTGATACCACGATTCCATCATCACCTCATGATTCATCATTATCATCGTCCCACGATCTACCCACTAGCACGACAAAAGAATCTGATCCTTCTAATTCTGATCCTCCTATTGACTATACTTATAAGCCAAAGGCTCCCTATCCAAATCGATTAAAGAAAAATTCTCCTCAGGTGGAGTACATTCTTGAGTTATTCAAGCAAGTTAAGGTCAATGTTCCTCTTCTTGATGCAATCCAAAAAGTACCTGCTTATGCAAAATTTTTAACGGATTTATGCACAAAGAAGAGAACAACCAATGTTCCAAAGAAAGTCTTCCTAGCTGCTAACATATCTAGCATCCTCTCTCAGTCAGCACCCGTAAAGTATAAAGACTCTGGAATTCCTACTGTCTCCTGCACTATAGGGACTACAGTGATTGAAAGGGCTTTACTAGATTTAGGTGTAAGTGTCAACTTGCTTCTTTATTCAGTGTACCAGTAGTTAGGACTGGGAGAGTTGAGACCTATAAGGATTATATTACAGCTAGCTGATAGATCTGTGAAGACACCTATGGGAAAGATTGAGGATGTCTTGATTAAGATTGGGGAGTTTATCTTCCCAGTTGATTTCATAGTCCTCGAGACTCAACCTGTGGTGAATCCACACCATTGTATCCCAGTTATTTTGGGACGTCCATTCTTGGCCACTTCTAATGCTGTTATTAATTGCCGGAGTGGATCGATGAGACTTTCCTTTGGAAATATGACACTTGACTTGAATATATTCAATCTAGGGCGCCAACCAAGTGATCCACATGACGAGCCCCTAGAAGTGAATATGATCCAAGGGTTGTCCAGTGAACACCAAGAGGAGAAATTCTTTAATGAGCTGAATGGTTTAGTTGATGAGAGTGTATTCTTGGAGACGCTCGATGAATCATATAATTATGTGTCTTCCACTCAATGGAAACTTCCACCTGAGCCATTGATGACTGAACCACGAGTTCAGTTACGACCATCTATTGAGTGTCCACCTGAGCTTGAGATGAAGACCCTTCCGAGTCATCTCAAGTACGCTTTCTTGGGTGAACACGATACACTACCAGTCATTATCTCTGTAGAATTGACTAACGCTCAGGAGGAAAAACTCATATCAGTGTTGAAAGCACATAGGGAAGCCATAGGCTGGAGTATGGCCGATATTAAGGGGATAAGTCCTTCTATAGTGCAGCATAAAATTTATTTACTAGACAATGCATGACTTACAGGAGATCCTCAGCGTAGGTTGAATCCAGTAATGAAAGAATCTGTGAGGAAGGATATTCTTAAGTATCTTGACAATGGGATCATCTATCCTATCTCTGATAGCGCATGGGTAAGCACAGTTCAAGTAGTGCCTAAGAAGTCCGGAATTACTGTAGTTAAGAACGATGCAAATGAGCTTATCCCAATGCGTTTGCAGATGGGATGGTGAGTCTGCATTGATTATAGGAAGTTTAATGCTGCAACTAGGAAGGACCATTTCCCCTTACCATTCATTAATCAGATGTTGGAACGGTTGGCTGGACATGAGTTCTATTGTTTTCTAGATGGATACTCTGGCTACAACCAAATTCCCATCGCTCTGGAGGATCAAGAAAAGATCACGTTTACATGTCCATTCGGCACCTTTGCATATAGATGCATGCCCTTTTGGTTATGCAATGCACCTGCCACGTTCCAAAGGTGCATGGTAAGTATTTTCTCTGACATGGTTGAACGATTTCTTAAAATTTTCATGGATGATTTCTCTATCTTCAGAGATTCATTCTAAGAGTGTCTGCATCATCTAGAATTAGTTCTCACGCGTTGTAATGAGAAGCATTTGACACTCAATTGGGAAAAATGCCATTTTATGGTCAAAAATGGCATAGTGCTAGGGCATGTCATCTCGAAGAATGGTATCGAGGTTGACAAAGCCAAGGTAGACCTCATCAATAATCTGCCACGTCCGCGATCAGTGAAAGATATACGATCTTTCCTTGGTCGTGCTGATTTTTATAGAAGATTTATTAAAAACTTTAGCAAAATTGTTAGGTCTTTGACACATCTACTAGGCAAGGAAGTACCATTCAATTTCACACCTGATTGTCTAAGAGCATTTGAGTAGCTCAAGAAGGCGCTGACCACCACTCTTATTATTCATGCGCCAGACTGGAGCTTACCCTTCGAGCTCATGTGTGATGCATCCGATTACGCTATCGGTGCCGTCCTTGGTCAACGTATTAATAAGCAACCACATGTGATTTACTATGCAAGTAGGACACTCAATGATGCCCAGTTGAATTACTCTACTACAGAGAAAAAGCTTCTGGCAGTCGTCTTTGCACTTGAGAAGTTTCATTCCTACTTGATTGGATCACGAATTATAGTAAACACTGATCATGCTGCTTTGAAATACTTGTTAACTAAGAATGATGCAAAAGTAAGGCTTATTCGATGGATCCTCTTGCTACAAGAGTTTGATCTTGAGATATTAGACAAGAAAGGTGCTGATAATTCAGTAGCTGATCACTTGTCTCGTCTGGCCAATGCTCCAACTAATTCGTGCCCCATAAACGAATCATTTCCTGACAAGCAACTGTTTGCATTGATGCATGAACCATGGTTTGCTGACATTGTGAACTATCTTGTGACTAAGGAGATTCCATCCATTGATCCAAGCAAGATCGATATAGATTCTTGTCCCAAGTAAAATTCTTTTACTGGGATGAACCATATCTGCTCAAATGTTGTCCAGACCAGATCATACGTCGATGCATACCTAACGATGAGATACAAAGTGTCCTCTCTTTTTGTCATGATTTAGCTTGTGGAGGACACTTTGGTCCCAGAAAAACAGCTAAAAAGGTATTGCAGAGTGGTTTCTATTGGCCAACTCTTTTCAAAGACGCTGTGGAATATTGCAAAGCATGCACACGATGCCAATTCGTAGGCAAAATTTCACGGCACAATATGATGCCTCTGCAACCCATCCTTGAGGTCAAAATCTTTGATATATGGGGTATATATTTTATGGGACCGTTACCCAACTCGTTTGGAAACCAATACATATTAGTCGCTGTCGATTATTTTTCCAAATGGGTAGAGGCAATAGCCGCAAAATCGAATGACAACAAAGTCGTTGTCAAGTTCTTGAAAGAGAATATCTTTTCTCGATTTGGCATTCCTCGAGCTATTATTAGTGATAACGGTACCTATTTTACCAACCGGTCATTTGAGACGCTTATGCGGAAATATTCCATTACCCATAAATTAGCTACACCGTATTATCCGCAAATTAGTGGGCAAGTGGAAGTTTTCAATCGCCAAATCAAACTGATTTTGGAGAAGACAGTAAATCACAATAGAAAAGATTGGTCTTGTAAACTAGCGGATGCATTATGGGCCTACCGTACCGCTTATAAGACTAATCTAGGTATGTCTCCATATCGTTTGATATTTGGAAAAGCGTGTCATATCGCTTGAGCATAAGGCTTTATGGGCAATCAAATTTCTAAATTTTGAGCTCGAAAAAGCTGGCAAGCAGCGGAAACTACAACTGAATGAGCTTGATGAGATTAGACAAGATGCATATGATAGTGCAACGATTTATAAAGAGAAAACTAAAGTGTTTCACGACAAAGTGATCATTCGCAAGTCATTTACACCTGGACAAAAAGTTCTCTTATATAATTCGAGGCTACATTTATTCCCAGGAAAATTGAGGTCAAGATGGAGTGGACCGTACATAGTACGGACGGTGCACCATCACGGTGCAATTGATCTCGAGGATCCTAAAAATGGTAGTTTATTCAAAGTAAACGGTCACCAATTAAAACCATTTTTAGAACCTCGAGTGAGCGATAATGTAGAGGTCGTAACACTTCACGATCCAATCTATGCATAAAGGTATATAGTTATTTGTATAATAGCATGTATATTATGTATATTATTTACTAACATGATGCAGGGTTTAAAAGCGAAATTAGAGAAAGATGAGGAGCTGACTGTAATTTTCCATCCCTATATAAACCCAAGCAGCTTTCTTCTTCCCCAAATCCATTCTTCCAAAACCCTAGCTGCCCCCCTCCCTTCCCCACTTCCTCCTTTGGCTTTTACTTCTCTCTTTGCAGGACAGTTTAGGATCTTCAATTTTTTCTCTGACCAGTGGTGCTCCAAAGATCCATCTCACCAGAATAGATACTCTTCCCGAAGCTCTCGGCCAACTTTGAAGACCAAGCCGCCAAATGGCGGCTTTCACCGCCATTCAGCGGCCATTTCTTGGACTTTTCCCCTGAAACTTCAGGGTAGGTGCTCTTCTTCTCTTCTCTGTTTACTGGTTTGGTCAGATTTCAAATTTTTAATTATAGTACGATATAATGGGTAGATTTGCTTGTGAGAAGTTTTTTGGCAAAATTTTTGTGACATTTTGTGTTTATTTCGCCTCTGCGATCGAAACTCTGGGTTGGAATTACCTCATATATTCACCTAATGCATTCTACATCCCAGAGTTGGTGGAGGAATTTTATGTGAGTTTTGCGAAATCCGACATTTCGGACGATCGCAAAACCATAAACCTCCATTGGCGCGGCCAATTATATGAAATGCACGCAGCGGCCATCTCGGCTTCTACTGGTATTCTCCTTCACATCGGGAATCACACTCTCGATAGGATTGAGATTATCTTATACGGATGGGCCCAAACTGCAAAATAATACATGATAAAGGGATCAGCAGTAAGACACTCTATCGCAACATTCACGCAACTTGCCGCTGGGTCAACACTAATGTTATGGACATTACACATATGTCATCTTTTTTACACGCCCACACTTTATGTTATTGATTGTATTATACATCAAGATACTCACTTCTGATGTGCATACAGTTACTCGACACTATTATTGATGCTAAGATGCGGTCGAGGGCTAGTTTGCCTCTGCCGTGTTTAATTACACAGTTGTGTCGCAAGTTTATGTCTAGTGCTGAATTTGACGCATACGCACCCTCACGCTTGTTTATCGCTACCGAATATATTTCAGTAACATATCATGCTGCTGTTCCAGAAGATTGGAACAAACATGCTGATAACGAGAATATATATGCCACTGACTTGACACAAGAGGAGGAAGATGATGCCTTCTTTGACCAAGACTTGCCAGCTGATTCCACTGAGCAAATCAATGTAGTCTGGCAAGGTCTTGGAAAAATTTAGCACCGGTTAAAACAAATTGATAGGGATGAGTCTTCTACGACACGAGCATGTCCTGCACCCGGTGAGTCTAGTAGAATGCAAAGAGGACGGCACCAATGATTTGTGTATGAGGGCATACACAAGTTTAGTTTTGGGGGAGTGTATTAGGATATTTTTATTTTTTTAGGATTTTTAGGATTTTTTTATTTTTATTAGGTTTTTGGGTTTCTTTATTTTACACTTTGGGTAGTTTGTAGAGTGACCAACAATAAAAAACACAGAAAAAAAGATCCAGACGAAATTTTTTTTTTGTATTCATCAATAGATCAAACTAATTACAGATAAAGGAACAAATTTAGATTTGAAATTGGATATGAGAGTAGATTAGATGATACACTTTGAATTTTATGAAAAAAGATTAAAATCCGAAAAATAAATATCGCTAACAGTAGTTTTGAGGTAAGTATATATTTATTTTTTTACTTCACAATAGTTTATTAGGTTAAGGATAAAGATGATAACGAATGAGTAAGTCTTCTCTCTCTAAAACAAAGGAAAAAAAGAAGTGAGAATAAAATAATGGGGTGCACCTGGTATTAAGGCAATAGTCTCAAAAGTGAGAAAAAAGTATGATCCAAGTAATCGGGTATTTTGCGCCTAATTAAGCGTAAATATTCGTGTGAAATATTCTAAAAAAAAAAAAAAAAGAAAAAAAAGAAAAGAGTATGAACTGAGTAATCAGGTATGTTGCGCCAAAGCAAGCGTGAATATTCACATGAAAGGTGAAATATTCTTAAAAAAAGAAAAAAAGAAAAAAAAGAAAAAAATTGTTATGAGAGAGGAGATGAATCATGAGTTAGAGTTGGAGTCCAAAACTAAAGTAGACTATCACACATGCACGTAGATGTTTAGGAGCCAATATATTATCTGTTAGTAGGTATTGAAAGATAAGATTTAAATTTTTGATTAAAATGATAAGTGTATCTGATATGACGCTCGATTTAAAAATTGATAATCTGAATGTGTTCTTGAGTTTGTATATTAGTGAGACTAATTGATGAAAATATTATAAAAAAAAGATTTTTCTTTCTTTTGTATAAAATTTTTATTTTTCTTGATTTTCGGTTATCTTTATTTTTCTTTTCTTTATTCCTTAATCTATCTTCTTCATGAATTTTGTGGGTATATTCACTGCAAATCCTCACGAGACCACACTCGTCCACTAGGGTAACCTAGGGGTTTAAAGACTTGTTGCACGTGGTAAGTACAATCGCGATTCCTGCGAAAGTGAATTAGGATTTTTGTTTTTCTTTTTTGGTTTAGGTTTTACTCGAGGACTAGTAAAAGATAGGTGTGGGGGTGTGATGAGTACCATATATTATATTTTTCCTCTCATACTTTATCTATTTTTGTATATAAATAAATGCTACTCGGGTATTTTTAGTGTCTTTTTTCAGGCGATCCAATTTGAATAAGGAAATGGCATGAAATCAGAGTTAGACTAGGAAATCAAAAGCCGAAAAGTTTCTAAAGTGGGCGAGACTACAAGATTAAATTACTGCAGGAAGTAAAAGTCAAATACAGTCAAGAAAATAAAGAGTAAAAGAGAAGGTACTTCTGTAGAAGAAAGATCAGACCAATTGGGCTTTGCTTAGCCGCCAATTTGCTGTTTCTACCGCCAAATAGCGGCCAAACCGCGGCCGTTCCAGAGGGATTTTTTTTGAGGGCTTAATTGTAAATTTGTAGTTTTTTTGGTCCTACTAGAATTAGGATTTTATTTCCGAGGCCTATATATTGGCCGATCCTTGTATTTTGACGGGATTCTGGAATTTTGTACTCGTTTTCTGATTAATAAAGTTAGGGTTTTTGCTGAAGGTTGATGGCCACAACACCGTGTTCCAGAGGTAAACCATTGTTCTTGAGATTTTTACTTACTTTCAAGATAGATTTAATCGTTTTCTAGTTTAGTTTTTACTGCTTTCTAGATTAGGGTTTATCATATTCATGAATAAAAATTTGATCTTGTTTAGTAAAAATATGAGTAGTTAATTAGTTTAGCTCTAGGATATAGATGAAGCTAAGATCTGCCATGTAATTGCTCTCTAGTACTTTCTTCTTAAATAAAATTAATAAAGAAATAATTTTTCAATAAAAAATTAAAATACAAGAACTCGAAGATTAGGACTTTGATAGGTTATACTTGAATTAGAATTCTTGATAACCTATGCTTAATTAGGGTTTGAGGTTGCTGGTTTTATCTTTTTCTTTGAATTATCTAAAAGATTTAGTTTATTTTTATAAGAAGTAGCATTTTTGATGAGTTATACTTGCACAACACTTGATAGCTCATACTTAGGGCACTTTAAGTAAAAAGTAACTAATAAGATTGAATTTTTATGATAGAAGAAAATAATAGAAGTAAGAACATGGTTGGAAATTAGTGGATTATAAATCCTAGGCTATTTAGATTAATTCAAGTTCAAACTAGAATTTTTGATTAGTCCGTTAGACTAAGGAAAGAGTAAGGAACACAAAAACACCCTGATCCTTGTGAGACGACCTGTACAGCGCTACAATGATACTGTGCGCTTGCAATTTGCAAGGGCTTTATAACAAGTACACGGGCTATATAAAGGTACACTGGCTCTATAACAATTATATGAGCTTGGCGAACAGAGAAAAGAAATAACAGTTATCGGCCTGATATAATAAATATATGTGCTTGAAATTATGTGGGTCTGATATAACAAGAAAATAAAGAGCTATTTCATTTACGTATAATTTGTATGGACTTTATAAATTGTGATATTGTATTTTATTAATACAAATGCACACGATGACATGATTATTCATAGGAATATGATGACAAGTTTCTTGTATCCTAATTACACGATATGAAATATCCTTATGATACGTGTGTACATGATCTTGAATCTTGATTCCTGAATTCTTATTTTTCGTGATAAGAATATGTACACAGTTTGACTTGCCAAGTTATATGTTCCTATTAATTCATGTATATCGTGTATTATTGACATGGAGATTGGAGAAGCTACATGATAGATAAGAACTCTATTGTACAAGAATCTTGTTGGCCAACTTCTTAATTGAGGTGCTGAGGAATTTTATTGCAGCAGCACTGGGTGGTACTGGGCCAACGTCTGATACATGAGTCACTATAAGGGTGATATCCGTTACTGTTTTACAGTACGAGATTTGACTTGAACACCTAGGGGTTTGTCATAGTTCAGCGCCATGGGTTTGAAGCCGGGTCCCGGTTATGCACGGGCACTTGTACATATGGAAAACTGCGCGCTATCTTATCCATCATTTATTTTCAAATGCTAATAAGGACTTGACCTAGACTTGACATCTTTACAAAATATTCATTTTTACATGATATTCACATTCTATTTGCAAATGATATATATAATCTTGCTGTTATATTTTTCATTGTTCACGTGATTGTTTAACACTATCACGATTTAATTGCATTTTATCTGTTTATTAAGGGATATCCCCAATGAAAGCATCTTATTAATTTGCATACTTTCATCTTTAGTACTGTAATAATACATATATTTTTTTCTTGTGTTACTTGCTGGGTTTAATTTCCTAGGTTTTAAACCCAGGTTTAGAAGGAAAAGAAGGAGAACTAAACCTAATTGAAACCCTACTTTATTGACTAGACCGAGTGACAATAGGCAAGTGAAGTACCATCTGGAGAATCTTTGTATATTTTGTTTATATTTCTTTTTGTTTGAGCACTGCCTTTCTCTTTTGGTTTTTTTATGTTTATATTTAAAACAGTGTGCCAATCTTATATAATGATTTTTTTATATAAATGAAATCTTTTCAGTTTCAGACCTATTATTTATCCATCTGATTGTAGCAGTAGTTATGGTTATTACAAGGTTCTGTAACTGTTGGGTTGTCTAGTGCAAATATTAAGTAGCGTCGCCCGTTTGGAGAAGCAGCTGAAAAATGGCGTTACAGGGTGGTATCAGAGCCTAAATTTAGGTGGAAGACCATATGACTACTGCCACATAAGAACATGTCTGTGACTTATTTTTAATAATTGTTTCTTATTTTTTTGATATCTATTAGATCTAATATCGTGCCTATCCTATCTTTTCCTATTTGTTGGAGATATCTAAATTGAATTACTTTATTTGATTCCTATCTAGACCGTCACAGAACGATATCAATCCAATATTTTATCAGTATGTTCCTTAGAAATTAATGATAAAGAATTTTATGCTAACTTGCTAAGTATGAATGGAAATGGGTATAATGTCATTCTAGACATGAAATAGTTAAGTACCTTCCATGCGGAGTGTAATATTTCATATTCTTGGTTGTTCAGAATTTAAGTTTGTTGGTGAAAATTAATCTCTAGAACCAGCTGAATCTAAGGTGTTCTCAAAGGGAGGAGTTTTGGAGGCCATGGAAGCGAGAGAAGGAATGATTCTAATAGTATATGAATTTTTAGATATATTTCTGTAGCGATACCTAAACTACCACCAGTAAGGACAGTACAATTTATTATTGATATTATCTCTGGAACTGAATTAGTTTGTAAGCCACCTTATCGAATGGAAATTGCAGAATTAGAAGTTAAAAGACAAGTAGATGAGCCATTGAACTTGGATTTTGTGAGACTTCGTGTTTCACCTTGGAGGGCTACAGTATTATTAATAGGAAAGAAGAATGAGAGTCAAAAATTGTGTGTATATTATAGGAATTTGAATGCAGTAACAATCAAGAATAAATATTCAATACCGAGTATAACTGATTTGTATGATCAATTGGAGGCGCAAAGGTATTCTCGAAGATAGATTTTCGTTCTAGATTCTATCAAATAAAGGTTCGAACATAAAATATTTCAAAAACTGCATTTAAAACCAGACATGGTCACTATAAATAATTGGTGATACCAATTCTAGTGACTAATGCTTCAAAAATATTTATAAATTTGATGAACCATGATTTTGCTCAGAATTTAGATAAAATTGTAGTGGTAATTATTGAGAATGTATTAATTTACTATAAGAATAGAAAAAGACATGCTGAACATTTGAAGATAGTTTTGTAGATTTCTAGAGAGTATAAATTATATGGAAAATTAAACAAATGTGAAATTTGGTTGGATAAATTTGTCTTCCTGGTTATATAGTTCTGGAGATGGTGTATCAGCCAACTCTAAGAAAATATGAGTTATGATGGATTGGCATATACTAGAATCAGTGTCAAAAATTCAAAATTTTCTAGGATGACTGGATATGACTGTATCATTTTAAATAAACATACTAAAAAAAGAGTGGAGTGCTTCTGAAAGAAGAGTGTGTTAAAGTATTTGAAGAGTTGAAATAAAGGCTAACAATAACACCCGCATTACCCATTTTCGGACAATTCTGGAGGCATGAAGGCTTATAGTGATGTTTCAAATCAGGGATTATGATGTGTGTAGACACAGAATGGAAGAATGATTGAATTTGGAATTTTGCCCTTAAGTTTTCTAGAAAAAAAGGGAAGGATAAGACATAAATATTGATGAATTACAATAGTTGATATTGGTAGACTTGACAGAGTTAATGGCAAATGGACTAGAAAATAAAGAACAAGTTGAGTGAAAGTGGGTGTAAAGGATATAAGGAGGTCTTAGAAGGCTAAAAATTTTGTAAAATTTGTAAGGTTGAAAAGTAGACAAGAAAATAATGAGAACTGTATAAAAAAAAGAAAGACAAATTTCATCATGTTAGAATATGACATTATATCTTATTATTCAAATTTGTTTTTATCTTTCTAGATAATTGCCTTACTTCATTACTGTTATTGACCATTCTCAGTTGACATTTCATATTTCTCATCAGAACTTTAATCTAAATGATTCATGTCTTGAACATTTAAGATCTCATAAGTCTTATTGAGTTGGCGAGACAATTGTAGAGATGTATTCTCTGGCACCAGCAATTGCAGTCGCTTGATAAGATCGTTATGTTTGATTGAATTTTGTAACTAGTCTTGAATTCATTTCTTATCTTATATCCCTACCATTCATAGTTTTGTTACATTGGTATTGTAATAGTTTAGATTTATTTTCTCTTCTAAAATCCATTACAACATGTAATAGGACCTTGGGAATAAACTCTACAAAAATATTTATCATCTGTATCTTTTTCATTACTTAATTAGAATGGCGTGACACTCCAAATTGGTAACAGTTATTCCTGATTAGACTTTATCTTGTTTTTGTGTTCCTTCACCTAAGTAGAGCTTCAAGAATAAATTGGGAATCCTGTCTATCCATTATCTTTCCCATCAAAGACGAAAATTGTTCATGATGTATTTCATATATTATAATTAAGAAAGTACTTAGGTAAAAATACAAAGTAGTGGATTTATCAAAGGTAGATTTGTAATTGAGCTTAGACTATGAAAAGCAACACGTAAGAATCATTAACCGACGGGAGAATATCTTGAAAAAAAAAATCAAGTAATACCATTAGTTCTTGTTTCGTGAGATGCATAATCACTTAGAGGTTCCACTCGAGAAGTAGGAAAAAGACATCATAAAAAAACCCTTACCTTTTATCATGATTAGTTACGCCTATTGAATTTCGAGGACGAAATTCTATTGTTTGGTGGGTAGAATGTAATACCCCAAAATTCAAGCTACCTGCATCTCTCTTTTGAGTCCGATTGTGCCGAATATAGTTACTCAAGTAAATTTTGGACACTAAAATAAACTACGGTGGGCGTAACTTAAAATCTGTAACTCCAAATAACATTCAGTTTTCACGATAATTAGTTTTCTGATACTTAGAATTTTTAGAAAATTTTCTTACGAGGCCAAAAAAAATACTCCCAAAATTGCTAATATAAAATATTAAAATCATTCTTCTAATTATTTCAGAATTTTAGTTCATTTATTCTGGATATTGAAATAACAAACGGATAATTTTTTAGCACTTCTCTCGTTGAGCACTATGCTCTATATAAATTTGATAGTATTTAGAAAACGTTACACACGACCGAAATTATTAAATTATTAAATAAATAAATAAGTGCGGTGAATGAGTGTGTTGTGTCATCAATTGTACGAGGGAGGTGGCATAGAGAGTGATGCGGTGACTACATGAAAAAAATTAACTCCATAAAGGAGTTTTGAAAAAATTACAACTATGCCACCTTTGGATAAACCACATTCACTCCACCTTCTCTCATTTTTTCCTTCTTGTCGTCCTCTCGGCTGAAGCCAAACAACAGAGAGAGAAAATAAGGAAAAAATAAAAAGAAAGAAGAAAAAAAAACAAAGAAGAGAAGAGAGGAGAAAAATAAACCGAACCATGGATTCGAGATCAAGCCGAGACCAGTAATACGGCTATATTTTTCATTCATTTTTTTTAATTTAATTTGTATTTAATTTATATTTGTATACGTGATTTATTTTGTAAAGATATTTACTTCATATTTTGATCTATTGATTGATATTAAAAACTAAATCAGAATAGTAGGTCAAATTTGATACATATAAATATTATAATATTTGCTTATTTTTGATTCTACACAAAAAAAGAAAATAATAATAATAATAATAATAATAATAATTTAGGTATGTGATAATAAGACTACACATGCAAAACAATATAGTTGCATGCAAAAATAATTTTGCATGCAACTGCTTGCGAAACTATTTTGGGCCTCTAAATATTGCACGAAAAGCAAAAGAAAAAGAAAAAGAAAATTGTTTTGTGCATGGAAACTATTTTGGGCTACTGAACATATGTGTGTTGCCCATATCATTTAGTTACCTTTCTCTTAGTGAGCATATGTGTGTTGCCCCGTGTGTGTTGTCCATATATGTATTCTTGGGCCACTGATTTTAAATCTAATAATTAATGACTTATTTAATAATTACTTTAATAACAACTGAACTAAATTATAACAATAATTTAGTTATATAATTATTATTATAATATTTAGTTGATGAGAAAAAAAAGGAGAGAAAAGAAAAAGGAAAAGAGAAAAAGAAAGGAGAGGAGAAAGAAAGAGAGACGAAGAGATTGCATGGGCAGTTTTGCATGTGTCAACTTGCATGGGAAAAATGAAATTCGCATGGGCCTTAAATAACAATTACATGGACTTTATAAATCAGGCAAATTGTACAAACTGTGTGTATTTGCATGGGCTTTATAACAAGTACACGGGCTATATAAAGGTACACTGGCTCTATAATAAGTACATGAGCTTGCCTAATAGAGGAAAAAAATAACAGTTATGGGCCTGATATAACAAATATATGTGCTTGAAAGTATGTGGGTATGATATAACAAGAAAATAAAGAGCTATTTCATTTACGTATAATTTGCATGGAATTTATAAATTGTGACAATGTATTTTATTAATACAAATAAACACGATGACATGATCATTCATGAGAATATGATAACAAGTTTCTTGTATCCTGATTACATGACATGAAGTATCCTTATAATACATGTATATATGATCTTGAATCTTAATTCCTGAATTCTTATTTTTCGTGATAAGGATATGTACACAATTTGACTTGACAAGTTACATATTCCTATTAATTCATGTATATCGTGTATTATTGACATGGAGATTGGAGAAACTACATGATAGATAAAAACTCTATTATACAAGAATCTTTTTGGCCAACTTCTTGATTGAGGTGCTGAGAACTTCTATTGCAGCAGTGCTGGGTGGTACTGGGCCACCGTCTGATATATGAGTCACTATAAGGGTGATATCCGTTACTGTTTCACAGTACGAGATTGACTTGAACACCTAGCGGTGTGTCATGGTTCAACGCCATGAGTTGAGGTCGGATCCCGGTTATGCACGGGCACTTGTACAATATGGAAAACTGCGAGCTATTTTATCCATCATTTAGTTTTAAATGCTATAAAGGACTTGACTTAAACTTGATATCTTTACAAGATATTCATCTTTACATGATATTCACATACTATTTGCAAATGACATATATAATCTTGTTGTTATATTTTTCATTATTCACGTGACTATTCAATATTATCACGATTTAATTGCATTTGATCTGTTTATTAAGGGATATCCCCAATGAAGGCATTTTATTAATTTGCATATTTTCATCTTTAGTACTATAATAGTACACATATCTTTTCCTTGTATTACTTGCTGGGTTTAATCCCCCTATATTTTGAACCCAGGTTTAGAAGGCAAAGAAGGAGAACCAAACCCATTTGAAACCCGTACTTCATTTACTAGACCGAGTGACAATAGACAAGTGAAGTACCTTCTAAAGAACCTTTATATATTTTGTTTATATTTTCTTTTGTTTGGACACTGCCTTTCTCTTTTAGTTTTTTTGTGTTTATATTTAAAACAGTGTGCCATCTTATGTAATGAACTTTTTGTATAAATGAGATCCTTTCAGTTTTAGACCTATTATTTATCCATCTGATTGTGGCAGTAGTTACGGTTATTCCAAAATCCTGTGACTGTTGGGTTGTCTAGTGTAAATATTAAGTAGCGCTTCCCGTTTGGGGAAGCAGCTGAAAAATGGAGGCGTTACACTAAGTTTTTGAAGGCACATCTCTAGATAAGTTAGCAAAAAGGGAGTGAGAAGTTGCACTCTAATTGGACATTTGTCATACATGCAAGAAGCCTAGGGACTAGGTTAGAGGATAAAATTATAAAATTGCCCTTAGGCATATGCATCCTCATTCTCTCAAAGAGAAATTTTATCAAGCAATAAAACAAAAACCATATTTTAATCTTGGTTCTTCTGGTTCTTTGAGAAAAGGAAGGAGAAGGGAGATTTTGCTAAATCAAAAGAGATCAAAGGGAATTAGAGGCAAGTAGCACATTGTTCTTGTTATCTCTTTGAACCATATTTGAGTGCAAGTAATACACATGTTCTTTCTTGGGATTTATTCGATTTGTATTGTGAGAATATAATTCTTTTATGGATTTTGTGTAAGTAACACTTTACATCCTTAATTCTTTCTTGGAATTTTTATTTGATTTGTATTGTGCGTACATGATTCCTTTCTATGGATAATTTTAGATCATTTTGGATCTATTAGATTTAGGCATATTAGGCTAAAGTTTTAAGAATTATTGATTTATATGGATATTGAAAATTATGGAGATTATGAGATGAAATTATACGAACCACAAATTTATTTTAAAGAATTATGTAGTATTAATGCTAAAGTGTTAGCTAAATTTCTAAGGTTGAGAAAGAAGTCCCTTAAAAGGGAAAATTCGTGGATCAGGAAATTCACAGGTCAGGAAAATCGTGGATGGATCAAGAAAATCGTGAATCTGGAAATCACGAATTTGAAAAATCGTGGATCTGGGAAAATTGCAAATCTGGAAAAGCGCGGATTAGGAAAAATGCGGATAAGAAAAAGTGCGAATCAGGAAAAGCACAAATTAGGAAAAGCATGGATCAGAAAAGGTGCGGATATAAAAAAGTGTGGACCAGATGCAAAAATACGGACCTGATGCGAAAAGTGCGAATTTGAGGCAAAAGCGAGGATTTTAGTTCATTCAATTTCTTTTATATAAACTTCTACATGGTATTACTCTCCTCTAACAAGGCTAATGTTGACAATTCATGAATTTTTTAAATATTACTTATCCCATGATAATATAATGACAAATTTAATAATACTTATTCATTTTATGATAACATGACAAGTGAATATCAAACATGATCCATGAAGGTATGATTATTCATGGAAACATGATGACAAGGTTCTTGTATCTTGATCACTCGACATGGTCGTGAATCTTAACTCCTAAATTTCTGAGTTCACGTGACTTATATTCTGATTCAGTGTGCGGAACTAAGTATCACGTGGAACTACATGCCACTCGGAATAAAGTGCCACACAAAAGTGGAGGCCATCTCTTGAATCCGTAGGGAGTCACCTCTATAATCTATGGGGCCACCTCTAGAATCCTATATCCAGACACTAGCTGAAAGTGTGCGGAACTAAGTGCCACGTGGAATTAAGTGCTACTTGGAATAAAGTGCCACATAAAAGTGGGGGCTACCTCTTGAATCCATAGGGAACCACTTCTAAAATCCATGGGGGCCACATCTAAAATCCTACATCACCTGGTAAAGTGTCAATATGTTACTGATCCCCTCTACCCTTATCCATTATTCAGTTCCAAATGCTAAAAGGGACTTTACCTAATTTCAATAAACTGCTAACATGATCTAGACATGTTAAATTTTACATGATTTCTTGTAAATATTTCACATAGTTCTTGTTACTTTATTACTCGTTATTTACACAATATGGACTTTACATAGACTTGTCACTTTTCATGGTTTGTATCTGCTATTTGCATGCATAGTCTCGCTTATTTCATTATTCACGTAACATGCTTCATACCAACACAATTTACTTGTATACGTTTTATCATTATACTATGATAGTACATATGTTTCTAGATCTTGTGTTATTTGCTGTGTTTAATTTTCTAGGTTTTCTTAAGCCTAGATCACGGAAGCAGAGAAGGGGAGATCGCTCTACCCAACAATCCTTACTTCACCGAATAGATCGAGTAGAAGTGATTGGCAAAGTATTCTTTGGCACTTTGCACTTCTTTTTTATGTTTACTTTTACTGGGCACTGCTTTAACTCTCTTGTATTTTGATTCTTTTGTGTAAATATCCAGAGCAGTGTTCAATTTTATGTAATCAACTCTCTATATAAATGAAATCCTTTTAGTTTCAGACATACTATTTATTTATCTGGACGTGGTAGTAGTTACGCTTATTCCAAGATCCTGTGATTGTTGAGTTGTCCAGTATTATTTTAAGTAGCGCTCTCCGTTTTGGGAAGTAGCTGAAAATCGGGGGCGTCACTATTGGTATCAGAGCCTAAATTTAGGTGAAAAACTATATAACTACTGCCATATAAGAATATGTCTGTGATACACTTTTTAATGCTCGTTCCTTATTTCTTGATATCCTTCATATCTAGTCTCATGTCTATTCTATTGTTTCCATATTGTTTGGAATACCTATCTTAAAACTTTCTTTGATTGATTTCTTTTGGTCTGTCACAGAGCGATGATGACCCAATCTTCTGCTAGCACAAACCCAAATCTAATAAGTGAAGAGTATGAGCTTAGGCATATAGTGCAAAGGGTAGTACAGATGCAACAGACTACGACGATGATATTAGAAAGAATGTTGCTGTCTAAAGAACATGAACAAACTGGGATGGTGTTAGATTTTCAGAGACTACAGCTATCAGTATTTTTTGAAATAGAAAAACCACTGAAGGTTGAGCAGTAAATTATAGATATGGAGAATTTTCTAAGGGCGGCAAGGATTCCAAAAGAAATCATATAGAAGGTAGTATGTATTCAGTTGATGGATATAGCTAGAATATGGTGAATTGCTGAAGAAGTAAAGCATTAGGAACCTCTAACTTGGCAAAAATTTGTAGAATCATTTCTTGCCAGATTTTTTCATATATCAACAAGATATGAAATAAGGAAGAAATTTTTGGGATTGTGACAAGGAGATTAGACTGTGGATGCATATGCCACGGAATTCATGAGGCTCAGCCGTTTGCCCCAACCCTGGTAGCTGATGAAGAGAAAAAGGCACACTTGTTCCAGCACGGATTGAGGCTTCATCAGAGAGAGCACTTAACATGACATAACTACAAGACTTATTCAGAAATATTTGAAGCGACATGTCATTTAGAACAAGTATTCAAAGAAAGTAGACTGGTGGGGTTTAAAAGGTTGTTCGGGCAAGGAACAAGCTCATCAGCCAAGAAGTTTGGTGGTCCGTCAACAAGGAAGCAGATGATAGGAAATCGAAATCCAGTAATATGTAACTATTGTCATAAACCAAGACATATCCAGAACAATTGTAGAAGAGCCCAAGGGTTATGCCTGGTATGCGGATCCGCCAATCATCGAATGAGTGATTTTCCAAATATCCAATGATTGGCGAAATTCAAGGTCCCATTTCAGCCAATAACTAGGCCAGCAGCAACATCAACCAGAAGATTTTAGGATCAAATCAAAGGAGACCATTGGAGACCCAACAACATGTGTATGCAAGAACCCAAGGAGGAGCAGGACAGAGGCAAGGGCAGATTAGACTAATGAATACTGAGAAAGTTTAGGCTACTAGAGAAGTCGTGGTAGGTATGATCCTAGTTGGCATTGTGCCGACAACTATTTTATTTGATTCTGGAGCATCACACAATTTCATCACTAGCATATTTATTTCCTATAATTCTATTAATTTTACTATCTTACCTGCAAGGTGGGACATTAAGACTGAGAATAGTAGTATCATGACTAATAAATAATGTAAACTACGTTCATTAGTAATTAATGGTAAGGAATTTTATGCCAACTTACTAATTATTAGTGGAGAAGGATATGATATTATCCTAGACATAGATTAGCTGAGTACCTTCCATGCGGTGATAGACTATGGGAGAAGAAGAGTAATATTTTAGATTTTTGATTATCCAGAGTTTGAATTTGTTAGTAGAAGCCAATCCCTAGAACCAACTGAATCTAAGGTATTTCTAAAGGGAGGAGTTTGGAAAGCCATGGAAATGGGAGAAGGAATGATCCCAGTAGTATCAAAATTCTTGAATATATTTTTCAAAGAGATACCTAGACTATTACCAGTAAGGATAGTAGAATTCACTATTGATATTATCTCTGAAACTGACCCAGTTTGTAAGCCATCTTATTGAATGGGATCACGAAACTAGAAGAAGTTAAGAGGCAAGTAGAAGGATTGATGAAATTGGGTTTTGTAAGACCCAGTGTTTTATCTTGGGGAGCTCCAGTATTATTGGCGGGAAAGAAGGTTGGAAGCAAAGATTGTGTATGGATTATAGAGGTTTGAATGTAGTAACAATCAAGAACAAATATTTATTGGCAAGAATAACTGATCTGTTTGATCAAGTTGGAGGAGCAAAGGTATTATCAAAAATAGATCTTCGTTCAGGATTCCATCAAGTAAGAGTCCAAATAGAAAATATCTCGAAAATTGCATTTAGAATTAGAAATGGTCATTATGAATATTTGGTAATGCCGTTTGGGATAACTAATGCTCCAGCAGTGTTTATGAATCTGATGAACCATGTTTTTACTCAATATTTAGATAAATTTGTGACGGCGTTTATTGATGATATATTGATATACTCTATCAATAGAGAAGAACATGTTAAACATTTAAGGATAGTTTTACAAACTTTAAGAGAATATAAGTTATATGAAAAACTAAGCAAATGTGAATTTTGGTTGAATAAGGTTGCTTTTTTGGATCACATAATATCTAAAGATGGTGTATTGGCTGATCCTAAAAAGATAGAGGTTGTGATAGATTGGTTTGTATCAAAATCGGTATCAGAAGTGCGGAGTTTTCTAGGGAAGGCGGGATATTACAAGCAACTTGTATAAGACTTTGCGAAAATCACATCTCCTCTGACTAAATTGACTAGAAAGGGAACTGAATATATCTGGACAGAAGAATGCAATAAGGCATTTGATGAACGAAAGAGAGACTGACACCAGTACCAGTGCTAGCAATTCCAAACATCACTGGAGGAATGAAAATGTATAGTGATTCTTCAAAACAAGGATTGGGATGTGTGTTGACTTAGAATGGAAGGCTGAATGACTTTGCATTAAGACAATTGAAACATCATGAAAGAAATTATCCCAATCATGACTTGGAACTAGCATCAATAAATGATACTTTAAAAATTTAGAGACATTACTTACTAGGGTAAAGGGTGGAAGTATATACTGATCACAAAAAATTTGAAATATATTTTCACTCAAAAAGAGCTAAATATGAGAAAGAGACAATGGTTAGAGTTAGTAGCAAATTATGACTTGAAAATTAAGTATCACCCATGAAGGATTGATGTAGTGTCAGATGTTTTGAGTAGAAAACCTGCAATAGAAAGATTAACTAAACAAAAGGATTTATTGGTAGAAATGTAAAGAATGAAATTGGAAATAATTTACCAGGAATGACGGCACAACTTATGAAGATATGATTACAGTCACCATTAATAGAGCAGATCAAGCAAGACCAAGTCAAGGATGAAAGATTCCAGAGGTTAAAGAACAAAATATAAACAGGTAAGAGGCCTGAGATGAAGATATAGTTAGATGGAGCTATTAGATTCAAGGGAGGTTATGAGTGCCCAAAGGAGAGATAAGAGATAGAGTTTTAGAAGAAACTCATAAATCAGGGTATTCCATTCATCCCGGAGGCAATAAGATGTACAAGGATATCAAAAAAATACTTCTGGTGGCCGGGCATGAAGAAAGAGATTGCGAGATATGTGTCTATGTGTTCCACTTGCTAACAAGTGAAGGCTGAACATCAGAAAATGGCTAGATTACTTAAACCCTTAGCAATACCAGAATGGAAGTGGGAACATATATCAATGGATTTTATTATAGGATTGCCCAGGAGCACCAAAGGTAATAATGTAATTTGGGTGATAGTGGACCGGCTAACCAAGTCAACTCATTTCATTCCATTTAGGGTAGGTCAGTCAATAGAAGCATTAGTAAAAAGATTCATGCAGAAAGTAGTGAGGTTACATGGAGTTCCATTTCAAATTGTCTCAGATAAGGATACAAGATTTAGATTGCAATATTGGAAAAGATTGATGGATAGTCTGGGAACACATTTAGATTTATTCTCAGCTTATCATCCGCAATTAGACAGACAATCAGAACGGACCATTCAAATACTTGAAGATATGCTTAGAGTATACGTGTTGGAATTTGGAGGTTCATGGGAAGATCATTTATATATGGTAGAATTTTCTTACAATAATAGTTATCAGGAAAGTATCAAAATGTCACTATTCGAGGCTTTATATAGTCAAAAATGTTGATCCTCATTGTGTTTGAACGAGGTTGGAGAACGAAGTATTTTGGTACCATAATTAATTACTCAAGCAACAGAACAAGTAAGGGTTATTAGGGAACATATGAAAGCGGTCCAAGATAGACAAAAAAAAAATAGACAGATCAACGTAGAAAACCATTGGAGTTTGAAATAAGAGATAAGATGTTTATCAAGATATCACCAATGAAAGGGATGATCAGATTCAGAAAGAAGGGGAAACTTAATTCAAGATACATTGATTATTTGATATCACAGAAAGATTTGGGAATCTTACTTACAGATTATCATTACCTCATGAGATGGAAACGGTTCATGGCATATTCTATGTGTCACAATTATGGAAATGCTTGGGTGACGAACATAAGGCTATAGCCTTGTCCAAAGTGGATCTGAGATCTGATCTAAAATATGAGAATCAATCTGTAGTAATCATTGGCCGATGGGAAAAGTCCTAAATAACAAAGTAATACCGTTGGTTCTTGTTTCATAGGATGCACGATCGCCAAGAGACTCCACTTGGGAACTTGATGAGTGACATCAAGACAAAGTACCCATACCTATTTTCATAATCAGGTATATCAATTGAATCTATTTTTTATTTGACATATCTGTATATACTGGCATACTTTTAAAATTGGAATTTCGAGGACGAAATTCTTTTACTAGACGTATAGAATGTAACACTCCAAATTTCCATGCTTATTAAATAATATATTACAAGATTAAAAATTTCTTTATATACACCTCCAAACTTAACTATTTTATAAAGACACACCTCTAGATAAGTTGTGAAAAAGGGAGTGAGAAGTGGCACTTTAGTTGGATATTTATCATACATGCAAGAAGCCTAGGGATTAGGCTAGAGGATAAAATTACAAAATTGCGCTTAGGCATATACATCCGCATTGTCTCAAAGAGAAACTTTCTCAATGAACAAAACAAAAACCACCTTTTAATATTGGTTCTTCTGGTTCGTTGAGAAAAGGAAGGAGAAGAGAGATTTTGCTAAATCAAAGGAGATCAAAGAGAATTAGAGGCAAGTAACATATTGTTCTTGTTATCTCTTTGAACCATATTTGAGTGTAAGTAACATGCATGTTCTTTCTTGGGATTTATTCGATTTGTATTATGAGTATATAATTCTTTTATGGATTTTGTGCAAGTAACACTTTACATCTTTAATTCTTTCTTGGAATTTTTTTTGATTTGTATTGTATGTACATGATTCCTTTCTATGGATAATTCTAGATCATTTTGGATTTATTAGATTTAGGCATGTTAGGCTAAAGTTTTAAGAATTATTGATCTATATGGATAATTGAAGATTATGGAAATTATAAGATGAAATTACATGGACCACAAATTGATTTTAGAGAATTATGTAGTATTAATGCTAAAATGTTAGCCAAATTTCTAAGGCTGAGAAAGAAGTCCCTTAAAAGGGGAAATCCGCAGATTAGGAAATTTGCGGATCAGGAAAATCGTGGATCAGAATATTCACGGATCAGAAAAATCGTAGATATGGAAATTGCGGATCTGGAAAATTGCAGGTCTGAAAAGTACGGATCAGGAAACGTGCAGGTTAGGAAAGGCGTGGATTAGGAAAAATGTGGATCTCGAAAAGCGTGGACTAGACGCAAAAATGCAGACCTGATGTGAAAAGTGCAGTTTTGAGGCAAAAAAATGCGAATTTCAGTTCATTCAATTTCTGTTGTATAAATTTCTACATGGTATTACCCTTCTCTAAAGAGACTAATCTTGACAAGCCATGAATTTTATAAATATTACTTATCGTATGATAACATAATGATAAGTTTAATAATACTTATTTATTTTATGACAACATGACAAGTGAATATCAAATATGATGCATGAAGGTATGATTATTCATGAAAACATGATGACAAGGTTCTTGTATCTTGATCACTCGACATGGTCATGAATCTTGACTCCTGAATTTCTTGTTTCTCATGACTTGTATTTTGATTCAGTATGCGAAACTAAATGCTACTCAGAATAAAGTGCCACACAAAAGTGGGGGCCGCATCTTGAATTCGTAGGGAGCCACCTCTAGAATCCATGGAGGCCATTTCTAGAATTCAACACCCAGACACTAGCCGAAAGTGTGCAGAACTATGTACCACGTAGAACTAAGTGCTACTCAGAATAAAGTGCCACACAAAAGTGGGAACCACCTCTTGAATCTACAGGGAGCACCTCCAGAATTCATAGGGCTACCTCTTGAATCTACATCGTCTGGTGAAGCGTTAAAATGTTACTGAGCCCCTCTACCTTTTGTTCTCGGCAAACTTCTTGCCTCCTTCCATTGGAATAACTTAATTACAATGAAAGTGAACAAAAAAGAACAAACGAGAGGATTTATAATCTATCGCTCTCTTTTACAATAAAAAGTGGGTTCTCGTAGCGATGGGATCTATCAAGTAGCTCTTTTTGACGATCTTGACGTGGAAGTCTTCTTTCTTGATGAAGATGACGGCCGGCTCTTGATCTTCTCTGCTGGTCTTGATAGGTTCAAGGTTCTCACGCGTAACTTGAACTTCACAAAAACTTCAAAAGATCGATCACCAAAGGCTTCAAGGCTCCCTCGCATACTTGAATTACCAAAAGATCAAAAAGATTGAAGATGGATCTATTGAAGATGGATGATCATGGATCGATTGATCTATTATGGATTGATGATCTCTAAAGTCTCCTCAAAGAGGGTATTTATAGACTTTAGTTTGAAAGTTTCCATAGGAATAGGAATAGAAGGTTTCCATAGGAATATGAATAGAAAATTTCCATAGGAATATGAATAAAGATTTATATATGAATAGGAATAAAAAATTTTGTATTCATCAAGGATTCTAATCAAATATTTGATTTTGATTTAAATCTCTTGATTTTGGATTCTGATTGGACTCAATTTAGATATTGGATAAGCCCAAATCTCAATCACAATCAATTTAAGATTCTGATTGGATTTAATTTGGGTATTGGATAAGCCCAAATCTTAATCATAATCAGTTTAAGATTCTAAGAATCTGCTCACGCGGAGTTAAATACTCTGGACGCAGAGCTAAAGTCTTAGTTTCGCATTTTACTTACCCACGCGAAGTTAAACTTCTGCCGCGCGAAGCTAACGAATAGCTTCGCGTTCTGCGAGTTATTTTCCTTCCTTTTATTTGGAAATTTTCACCACCAACAGGACTCCCTCCAAAGTTTTCAAAATGGCTTATGACGTAGCAAATTTTAAAATACTTTAGATCTTCAATTTAGTAATCAGTTTAAGATCAAGAAATTTAGCAGAGGTGGCTAATCGCACATGCTTGAAACTTTGATAGAGGCGGTTCAAGGCTCTCACGCGTAATTTGAACTGCATCCATCAAGAGGCTGTTTATTTCAGTATGACAATGGTTCACACCTTACTGTCAGAGGTAAAACGTTAACATGACAGAGTTTATCATATCGAAATAATAAGGATAGTAATAATCCAAACCTTACTGTCAGATATAAGAGTTTAACATGACAGATCCACAGGATTTTAGCAAATCCCCAACTATCAACGGATTTGATTGGCCTTTACCAACTACCATTTGAGTTGGACTAGCCATGCTACTCTCCTCAGCATGATGAGTTGTTGAGGAATTAATTTCCTCTCCCATTTGCCTTTAACTGCATTGATTAGTTGATTCATACTTTTACCCCATATGATAAGGTTGGCGAGGAACTTGATCTCCTCTTCCCGCCGCTTTAACAATATTGAGCAAAAAAAATTTATTTATAGCACTCAATTAGCCATTCCAATGGCTAGCAAGAGTAGCAGAAGCAACATGATGTTTATCATCGTCAATATTTTCGGCACCCCCAGTCCAATTCGGACATTAGCCGATGAGGACGACTCGATCGCAGCTGTGGTTCAGAGCGTACTCAAGGGGCCAGCTTGTAAGTGCGGGTTGCCTGTGCTTGGTGTCGATATTGGCTTTCCTACTGGTACAGGGGTTGCTCCGGCAAGGAACTCACCGGTTCCTCCACCAAAGTTTTCATATTTGCAGAAACTTTCTTCTGTTCCTCTTTAAGTATGAGAATTACGGCTTCTATTAATACCTGAATTCGGTTCTTAAGAGGATAACAATTCTTAGTTGGGTGTCTGACGTTTCGATGGTACAGGCAATAGTTAGGGTCGTTGGTTTTACCAACGTCTTTCGATTTTCTATTTTCTGGAAGTTTTAGCGTGCCCTTTCCGAGGAGGAGATGGAACAGAGTACCTATCTGCTCAGTCTTGAATGTATAGGTTCTATCTTGTCGGGGCCTATTTTGACCTGCACCTCTCGGATTCTGAGGTCTTGGTTTCGGATCTGCAACTGATGTTATCACAGTCTTCCCTTTATTTTTAGGATTATGTGGATATGGCATGTTATTCGTAGAGTTTCTCGTGCCACGAGATTCCTTAATACGACGAATTATATCTTCTGCCTGCTCTCCCTATTTTAATAGGTCTTTCCAAGTTTCGGACTCTACAGCTCCCATTCTTATCAGTACGCCAGTCCTAAAATTATGCTTACAGGTTTCCACCAGAGTTTTTTGGGTCATACCGTGTCGACAATGCACAGATTTTTGCCTGAAACGTTCAATGAAACTCTTAACTGTTTCTTCTTATCCTTGTTTCATTGCAAGGAGAGAATAAACTAATATTTCGGTATCATCCTCAAAGAAACGTACCAAGAACTGCTTCTCGACATCATACCAAGTGTTTATGGTTCCCGGGGGCAACTGCATAAACCATGTAAAAGCAGACCCTCGCAGGGTACTCGCAAGTACCTTGGTCATTATGGGATCATTTTCCATCAGATGACTGGTTTGTGACAAGAAGTAGTATATGTGCTGGTTTGGGGAGCCCTTCCCGTCATATGACTCCAACTTGAGCGGTTTATATTTTTCGAGGTATGGTGCAAAATTCCACTCAAGCGAGTACGATCTTGAAACCCCTGATTCCTTCAGTTCCTTCTTGTGCATCAAGGCATCAGGTTGGCTCTGTAACTTCTCAATTTTCTCTTCATGAGAGTCATGGAAAGAATATTTATCTTCGTTCTCATATGCCAAGTAAGCCTTTTCTTCCTTATCTTCTTCATTCATCTTAAATGGAGTTTCTTTTTCTTTCTTTCGCGGTGATTCGGAAGAAGTTTTGGCTTTATCTTTGACCATTTTTTAGGTGTTCTCGACCACCTTCAAGAGCATCATTTTGAGATCCTCGGTTGTTTTTTGTTGCTCTCGGATTATTTGTTCTTGGGCTTCAAATCTCTGATCGATGTCGTCAGATTTATCTGCCATATGTGATGTCGATTTCTGTGGTCTGGACGACGTTGAAGAGCGAGGTGAAGCTCTGGCCGAGTTGTCGCTGTCGTCATCACAAGAACCTTCTACAAGTTTCTTGTAATTTTGAGGGGGGCCAGCGCCTGATTTAAGTTGAGTAAGATGATGAGATTCTTCAACACTTAATTCTGAATCATCATCCCTATCTACGACTTTCTTCCCTTTTCCAACCATGTTAGAGGTTACTGCTCTCCATTCTTTTTCTCAGGAAGCACTTTCTGTCCTCTTTGCAGGGTTTTTATCCGACTCAGTTAATCGGTCGAATACCGACACCCTGTTCTTATGCAGCAACAATTGTTCAGTACAGCAGATATTGCTGTCATAAGATGCTCGCAATGGAAAATAGGATCCGACTGAACTTGATTTGTACTCCTCTTCTTGGTTAAGTATTCTCTGAGGTCAGTGGCTTTGGATACGGAATTATGGGGCCCACTCATCTGTTAAGAGGGTCCAGGGGCCCACTGGAGTTTCTTGGAATCATTAGTGTCAAGTTCATATCCAACAGTGCGATTATCAATCCTGATTTTGTATTCAGGTCGCTTTACGCGGAGCTGGGTATTAGCTTCGCGTTCTGGTACACGGAGCTGAGAAGTAGCTTCGCATTTTGATACGCGAAGCTGAGAAATAGCTTCACGTATTATGCTAGCCTCGCGTTTTACGCTGGCTTGGCGTTTCTGCATAAGTTTAACTTCCGAAATATTAGCTTCGTGTGGAGGAAACTTTTTGCATGTTGGCTTATTCTTGCGATTTACGCAAGTCAGATCTTCACGTTTAACGTGATTCTTGCGGTCAAGTCTGATAATTATCTTCGTGGTTTACGGGAAGGTAAGGAGTCTTGCGATTAACACAAGTTTCA
The DNA here is from genome assembly GCA_036321105.1 of Dracaena cambodiana. NCBI lineage: Eukaryota > Viridiplantae > Streptophyta > Magnoliopsida > Asparagales > Asparagaceae > Dracaena > Dracaena cambodiana. Next base: position 8,245,657 of record JAYEPQ010000013.1, on the reverse strand, counting down.
CTGGCTTTACAATTTACGCTAAGTTCGGTTTTAGCCTCGCGTGGAGATTCACCTTCACATGCCGGTTTTATGAGAAGTTTATCCTCGCGATTTACGCGAGTGTCAGAAATCTTGCGATTAATGTAAGTCTTACTGGCTTTGAATTTTATGCTAAACTCAGTTTTAGCCTCGCGTGGGGAATCATCATCACACGCTGGCTCTATCAGTGGTTCACCCTCATGATTTACGCGAGCTTCTCTGGTTTTAAGTCCAGATCCAATAGCCTCGCGTGGAGATTCACCTTTACACGCTAACTTGTCCTTGCGATTTACGCAAGTTGTATCTTCGCGTTTAACGCGATATTGACTGGTTTTACGATTAACGCAAGCCAGTTCGCGAGGTATAGTAACCTCGCGTTCTGCTGCTTCATTAACCTCGCGTTTAATGCGGGCTTTGATGGCCTTTCGCCTAACTCTCCGATTTCAATTGCGAAGTTGGGTTCTGGTCAATCCAGTTCCCAGGCCTTCTTCGACAGTAGAGAGATCATCCTCTGTTAGGGTTCTCTGCCCAAACGACGGCTTCATGACCGCGGTCTCCAAGGGTCTCCGATTAACGATGGATTCCCAATTACCTGATTTACGGATATTGGAGCACACGCGGCGATAGCATCGCGTTTGAGTCAGATTACCTAACTCAGAGGAGAGGTACACCTCGTATTTCTGCTGGTTGATCTCCACGACGAGCATGTTAACGTCGGAACCAATCCTCTCGACGTCAGATTGCGCCACGATCTCTTTCTCAGTAAAAGAGACTTCTCCCACTGTGGTCGCCAGTTTGTTCTCGGCAAACTTCTTGCCTCGTTCCACTGGAATAACTTAATTACAATGAAAGTGAACAAAATAGAACAAACGAGAGGATTTATAACTTATCGCTTTCTTTTACAATATAAAGTGGGCTCTATGTAGTGATGGGATATATCGTATAGCTCCTTTTGACGTGATAAATTACTGCAAGCGCACAGTATCGTTGTAGCGCTGTACAGGTCGTCACACATGGATCTAAGGTGTTTTGCGATTCTTACTAATTCTATAGTCTAACGGATTAACAAAGAATTTTGGGTTGAAGTTTGCTTGTTCTAATTAGCCTAGGATCTAGAATCCACTAGTTTCCAACCATGTTCTTACTTCTATTATCTTCTTCTCTCATAAAAATTTGATCTTTTTAGTTTAATCTTTATTCAAAGTGCCCTTAGTATGAGCTATCAAGTGGTGTGCAAGCATAACTCATCAAAGATACTACTTTTCATAAAAACAAACTAAATCTTTAGATAATTCAATAAAAAAGATAAAATCAACAACCCCAAACCCTAACTAAGTATAGGCTATCAAGAAACCTAATTCAAGTATAACCTATCAAAGTCTTAATCTTCGAGTTCTTGTATTTTAAACTTTTTATAGAAGAATCATGTCTTTATTATTTTTATTTAAGAAGAAAATACTAGAGAGCAATTACATGATGGATCCTAACTTCATCTATATCCTAGAGCTAAACTAATTAGCTACTCATGATTCTAGAAAGCAATTAAATCTAATCTAGAAAGCAAATAAATCTATACTAGAAAGCAATTAAATCTATCTAAAAAGCAATTAAAGATTAGAAAACAATGGCTTACCTCTGGAGCACGGTATTGTGGCCGTCACCCCTTCAGCAAAACCCTAATTTTATTAATGGAAGACGAGTACAAACTAAATCCTAATCTACATTAACTACTGCATAAAACCTAGAATACAAGGATACGGCCAATATATAGGCTTCGGAAATCAAACCCTACTTCTAGCAGAACTGGAAACTCAAAAAATTACATCGAAGCGACGGAAGAAAATTCAACGAGTGGGACCCAAGAATTACCGCTAAATGGCGGTAAAACCCGCTAAATAGCGGTTTTATTTCGAGTAAATAAATTTAAATTTCTTCCACGTCTCGTGTCTTGTACATTATATTTCCTTGACTGTATTTGAATTTGAGTCTCTAAAACATCGTAGCTTCGTAGTTTTGCTCACTTTAGAAATTTTTCGGACTCTGATTTCCTACTCCAACATTGATTTCTTGCCATCTCCTTGTACGAATCGAATCACCTGAAAAAGACACTAAAAATACCCGAGTAGCATTTATTTATATACAAAAATAGATAAAGTATGAGAGGAAAAATACAATATATGATATTCATCACACCCCCACACCTATCTTTTGCTAGTCCTCGAAGCAAAACCTAAATCTAAAAAGAAAAATAAAAATCGTAACTCACTTTCGCAGGAATCGCGATTGCACTTAGCACGTGCAAAAAGCCTTTAAACCCCTAGGTTGCCCTAGTGGACGAGTTGTGTCTCGTGAGGGTTTGCAGTGAATATACCCACAAAATTCATGAAAAAAAATAGATTAAGGAATAAAGAAAAGAAAAATAAGGATAACCGAAAATCAAGAAAGATAAAAATTTTGTACAAAAGAAAAAAAAATAATCTTTTTTTTATCATGTTTTCATCAATTAATCTCACTAATATACAAACTCAAGAACGCATCTAGATTATCAATTTTCAAATTGAGCGTCATATCAGATACACTTATCATTTTAATCAAAAATTTAAATCCTATATTTTAATACTCACTAACAGATAATCCATTGGCTCCTATACATCTACGTGCACTGTGATAGTCTACTTCGGTTTTGGACTCGAACTCTAACTCATGATTCATCTCCTCTCTCATAACATTTTTTTCTTTTTTTTTTTAAGAATATTTCACTTTTCATGCGAATATTCACGCTTGCTTAGGCGCAACATACCCGATTACTCAGTTCATACTCTTTTCTTTTTCTTTTTTCTTTTTTTTTTTAGAATATTTCACCTTTCATGCGAATATTCACGCTTACTTAGGCGCAAAGTACCCGATTACTTGGATCATACTCTTTTTTCACTCTTGAGGTTATTGCCTTAATACCAGGCGCACCCCATTATTTTATCACTCTCGAGGCATTGCCTTAATATCAGGCTCACCCCATTATTTTATTCTCACTTTTTTTTTCTTTTTTTTCTATTTTTTTCTCATTTTTTTTAGAGAGAGAAGACTTACTCAATCGTTATCATTTTTGTCCTTAACCTAATAAACTATTGTGAAGTGGAAAATAGATGTATACTTGCCTCAAAACTACTGTTGGTGGTATTTATTTTTCAGATTTTAATCTTTTTCATAAAATTCAAAGTGTATCATCCAATCTACTCTCCTTTTCAATTTCAAATCTGAATTTGTTACTTTATTTGTAATTAGGTTGATCTATTGATAAAAATACATAATTTGTTTTAATTTTTTTTTCTTTTTAGTTTTTTTTTAAATTTTTTTTCAGTTATTTTTTTATTTTTTTCCCAGTTAGTTACCCTAAAAACTACCCAAAGTGTAAAATAAAGAAACCCAAAAATCTAAAAAAAATTAAAAATTAAAAATCCTAGGAAAATATGAAAAAAAAAAATATATATATCCTAACCCATTCCCCCACACCTAGACTCGTATATGCCCTCATACACAAACCAAGAATGGTAAAATAAAAAAAAATAAAAAAAAACTATTATACAAATATTAGAAAATTCAAACGGTTACGACCTCTTGATCGCTTTCCACTCTCATAATGTGTCCTTTTATGTTTTGATATGGATGAACTTAACCTTTTTGTCAGTTTTGCATTTAATCTCTCCATCTTATTTTTGATTTTTCTCAATTTTTTTCTACTTTTCTTTTTTTTATTCAATAATAAAATTTTGAGGTTGGAAAGCGTACCTTTACCATCGTTCGTATTCCATCCCCGAGCATCTTTCATATTTGTAAGTATTTTGGTTTTATCAACGTGTGAAATAACATACTCACTTTGGTATTGTGGAATCATTAGCTCAATTTTGGAGGGCTCTTTTAAGTCATCAGGTACCATGATCTCTTCTTTTTGATGTTCCTTCCTTTCCTCAATTATTAGGGGCTTGTCATGCAAATTTTCTTCAAACCTGTCATCAAAATTCTCAAAAGAAAATGCCATACTAGTAGACTTATCATTAGTCAAGTTATTATGAATGGATAAAAATTCTTCTTCACAAATTTCTTCACAATTTCCATCAAAAGAATCAAATGATAATGTGTCACTAGCAAGCAAAATATTTTCTTTATCACTGGTTTCTTCATAATTATTGCCACAATGGTCTAAAATAGGTTGATCACAATGTTGAATTATAGACTCATCATGCACAAAACTATTTAATTCATTTTGAATCATATCTACTTCAGAAGATGACTGGAGTGATTGCTCGTTTGAGTCAGATACGTTCAAACTATTAGATGGTTGATCTATAAAAAGTTTAGCTTGAGAAATCGCTTTGAGAAGATCTTCCATACAAGATTCAATTTTAGAGGATGATTTTTGAGATGATGATTTCAGCAAAACTTCCATATCTTCCTCTATTCTACATTTTCGTTCCTCAGACTCATGATCGTAATTTTCCTTATTTTTCTCAAATGATTGCATCTCGAGATCATGAGTGAAATTTGAATAATGATATGATGGATCCATGTACATATTTGATGACAGATATGAAGTTGTTGGAGGTAGATTCTCATGACATACATATCTCGCTTCTAATCTTTTTAATCTTTCATCTAACATGTTCAATTGAATATCTTGTTTATGATTGAATGTAGAACATGAAGATAAATAGCCCATAAAGAAAGGATCAGATCGAGGATTATCTTGATATGGCTCTTGATTATATGCAAAATTAGAATTATTCATCCATTCATAATTGTAATTTTGTGTATAAGAAGCGCTCGTAGGTTTATTATATGTATTGTGAATTTGTTTATGACCTAGTCCTAGCGAACTTCCTATCCATGGACACTGATAATAATTATGGTATGGATCACGACAATGATTGCAACCAGTTTGATTTTGAAACATTTTTTTTTTAATTTTTTTTTTGTTTGTTTTGAAGAAGGCGGAGAGGGAAAGAGATGGAAAAGAAAAAATAAAAACAATTGAAATATGATTTTTATAATTTTTTTATTATTTTTTTTGTAGAATAAAGAACGATAAATACAGAAATACACAAAATTTGAGGGAGAAACGGAAAGATATTGCCGCTAAATAGCGGTATTTACCGCTATTTAGCGGCCAAATCTGGGAGGTTACCTCTCGGATTTTTTCAGTGCACTTCCACAATGCTTTCCTTCACTTTGTACATCCTGTATCTAAAGTTCCAGATCTATACACACTCAACACACACTGTTAAGCCGTAAAACGTTAGAAAATGTAAGAAAAACACCGTCGATCCCCGGCAACGGCGCCAAAAACTTGATGTGATAAATTACTGCAAGCGCACAGTATCGTTGTAGCGCTGTACAGGTCGTCTCACAGGGATGTAAGGTGTTTTGCGATTCTTACTAATTCTATAGTCTAACGGATTAACAAAGAATTTTGGGTTGAAGTTTGCTTGTTCTAATTAGCCTAGGATCTAGAATCCACTAGTTTCCAACCATGTTCTTACTTCTATTATCTTCTTCTCTCATAAAAATTTGATCTTTTTAGTTTAATCTTTATTCAAAGTGCCCTAAGTATGAGCTATCAAGTGGTGTGCAAGCATAACTCATCAAAGATACTACTTTTCATAAAAACAAACTAAATCTTTAGATAATTCAATAAAAAAGATAAAATCAACAACCCCAAACCCTAACTAAGTATAGGCTATCAAGAAACCTAATTCAAGTATAACCTATCAAAGTCTTAATCTTCGAGTTCTTGTATTTTAAACTTTTTATAGAAGAATCATGTCTTTATTATTTTTATTTAAGAAGAAAATACTAGAGAGCAATTACATGATGGATCCTAACTTCATCTACATCCTAGAGCTAAACTAATTAGCTACTCATGATTCTAGAAAGCAATTAAATCTAATCTAGAAAGCAAATAAATCTATACTAGAAAGCAATTAAATCTATCTAAAAAGTAATTAAAGATTAGAAAACAATGGCTTACCTCTGGAGCACGGTATTGTGGCCGCCACCCCTTCAGCAAAACCCTAATTTTATTAATGGAAGACGAGTACAAACTAAATCCTAATCTACATTAACTACTGCATAAAACCTAGAATACAAGGATACGGCCAATATATAGGCTTCGGAAATCAAATCCTACTTCTAGCAGAACTGGAAACTCAAAAAATTACATCGAAGCGACGGAAGAAAATTCAACGAGTGGGACCCAAGAATTACCGCTAAATGGCGGTAAAACCCGCTAAATAGCGGTTTTATTTCGAGTAAATAAATTTAAATTTCTTTCACATGCGTCTCGTGTCTTTTAAATTATATTTCCTTGACTGTATTTGACTTTGAGTCTCTGAAACATCGTAGCTTCGTAGTTTTGCTCACTTTAGAAACTTTTCGGACTCTGATTTCCTACTCCAACATTGATTTCTTGCCATCTCCTTGTACGAATCGAATCACCTGAAAAAGACACTAAAAATACCCGAGTAGCATTTATTTATATACAAAAATAGATAAAGTATGAGAGGAAAAATACAATATATGATATTCATCAACGATCTAACGCAGAAGTCTTCTCTCTCGATGAAGATGACGGTCTGCTCTTGATCTTCTCTGCTAATCTTGATAGGTTCAAGGCTCTCACGCGTAACTTGAACTTTACCAAAGCTTCCAAAAGATCTCCAAAAAGTGGAAAAATTCCAAAAGGTCTTGGATTCCACTGACGATCCGACAACATGAGGTCGCCCTGCCTAACAGATTTTTGGAACGTGCATATGCACGTTAAATTGACCGGATTAACCGGGTTATACGCACTCAAGAGCTCGTTAATTACGCGTTCAAGAGTACGGAGCTTGGGTCTCCCCAAAAGGTGACGTCCACAATGCCTCATGATCCCTATTTATAGGCATGAGGTGGTTAGATCACCTGCCTTATAGATAAGGTCCAATATTTGTTTCTATTTTAAAAAGATTTGGAAATCTCTGGTTCATCGTATCTAGACTTGATCTGATCTTCAAGATTTGCCACAATCTCTGATTTGATATGTTTAGTTATGATTTAGATACTCAAAATCAAAATAAAGTATGTTAGATAAGGTTGGATATCCAAATCTAAACCAAATCTGATCTCCAACCAATTAGAGATTCTTTGATGCGATCCAATGGCTAGCTTCACATATAGGTTTTTTTTCTTTACTTTTACCCATCAACAAGACCCCCTCCAAAGTTTTCAAAATTGCTATGATTGGTAAATTTTGAAATACTTTGGATCTCCAATTTGATAATGTGATTGGTCTGGATTTTGGCGAAAGCAGTTCAAGGCCCACTCGCGTAACTTGAGTTGCTGATGCCAGGATGATCGTATCAGGATCATTGATCTTTGGCAGAGGCGTCCAATTGCTTATATCTGTAGTTAGGCAGAGGCACTTAATTGCACAAGCCTGATTTTTTGATGGAGATGGTTCAAAGCTCTCTCGCGTAACTTGAACTGCAACGCCTAGATGATCGGGCCAGGATCATTGGATTTCGGCAGAGGCTCCTAATTGCACATGCCTAGGATTTTGATGGAGATGGTTTAAGGCTCTCTCACGTAACTTGAACTGCAACGCCAAAATGATCAGGTCAGGATTATCAGATTTCAGCAGAGATACCTAATTGCACATGCCTGAGATTTTGACGGAGACGGTTCAAGGCTCTCTCGCGTAACTTGAACTGCACACACCAAGATGATCGGGTCAGGATCATCGAATTTCAGCAGAGGCGCCTAATTGCACATGCCTGAGATTTTGACGGAGACGGTTCAAGGCTCTCTCGCGTAACTTGAACTGCACACACCAAGATGATCGGGTCAGGATCATCGAATTTCAGCAGAGGCGCCTAATTGCACATGCCTGAGATTTTGATGGAGACAGTTCAAGACTCTCTCGCGTAACTTGAACTGCACACGCCAAAATGATCTGGTCAAGATCATCAGGTTTCAGCAGAGGTACCTAATTGCACATGCTTGAGATTTTGACGGAGACGGTTCAAGGCTCTCTCGTGTAAATTGAATTGCACACGCCAAGATGATCGGGTCAGGATTATCGGGTTTCGACAGATGCGCCTTTACCAATCGCCATTTGCGTTGGGCTAGCCATGCTATTCTCCTCAGCATGATAGGTTGTCGAGGAACTGATTTCCTCTCCCCTTTGCCTTTAAGACTACAGGTCATTGATGATCATACTCTTAACCCTAGTATGATAGGGTTGGCAAGAAACTTGATCTCCTCTTCCTGCCGCTTTAACAGCATTGGGTAGTTGATTTCATACTTTTACCCCTGATAGAGTTGGCGAAGAACATGATCTTCTCATCCTGCGGCTTTAACAACATTGGGTAGTTGATTTCATAATTTTACCCCCTGATAGAGTTGGCGAGGAACATGATCTTCTCTTCCCGCCACTTTAATAGCATTGGATAGTTGATTTCATGCTCGCTTGTCATCTGATTGACGATGAGTTTAGAGTCACCATATGCATTGAGACGTTTCACCCCAGCTATTGAGCTTATCTGGAGGCCTATTCTGAGCAAGTATTCTATGAGTGAGCACCCCTGGAGGGTTCAAATATTCATGTGGAGATTTTGGCACTCCCTCCATGCCTGGTGCAACTCTTCTTACTTCGACAGACTCTATATGGAGTTATAATGTATCTCACCCCCCTACGAGAAATAAGAATTGTAATATGTTCCAATCCCCTTTAGGTCCTTGGATATCTGCTGTCAGTGATAGTTTTTTTTTTTTTTTTGAGATTTTTATTGCTGATTTGGATCTTCATGCTGATCTGACCCTGTTAAAAAGTACCAAAAAAGCACGAAATTTGCGCCTTTGCCTCGCATTTTATGCAGGTACAGCCTCACGGCTGGGCTAGTATAACTTCGCGTTATACGGGAGGTTAACCTTGTGTGCTGGCTTAACCTCGCGCATTGAGTTAGATTCATGCGCTGACTTAGCCTCGCACACTGAATTATCTTCGCATTTTAATTGCGGACGTAACTTTGTGCTTTACGTGGGCATAACCACGCATTTGGATTGCTTTACACGAGCTTAGCCTCGCGTCTTGATCACATTATGCAGGCTTAGCCGCAAGGTTTACTGGATGCAAGTCCCACTCCCTGTGTGGGCCTCATTTGATTGGTTACGAGCCCATTGTAACTCAATGGACCCCGTTCTTCTTCATTTCAAATTATGCAAGCTGCTGGCTGACCTGATATCTTAAGTCTCTAATACAGACTTTGGCCTTCCGTTTCTTAAAGTTTATGCGGGGCTAAGAGCTAGCCTCGCATTCTGGACTTCTTACGTAGTGCTGAGAGTTAGCCTCGCATCCTGCGTCTTCTGTGCTAGGTTGAAATTTAGCTTCGCATTCTAAATGACTTTATGCTAATTTAGCATCAACCTTGTGTTTGGATGATTTTACGTTGGCTTTGTTCGCATTGTACGCGGGGCTTAGCCTCGCGTTCAAATGACTTTATGCTATGTTGGTCTCGCGTTATACGCTGACATAGCTTCGCGTTCTAGCTTTATACTTATCTTCATATTATATGCAAAGTTCTCTGGATGTGGGCCCCACCCCCTGTGTGGGACTGGTTTGGTCGTTTTACGCGGAGCTAGCAGTGAGCTTCGTATTTTAAAACTTTTAGACGAGGCTGAAATACAACTTTGCATTTTGTGCGATTAACACACATTTCCATAGCTTCACGATTAACGCTAGGCTCAATTTTCTGTTGAGATTTGATAGCCTCGTGTGGAGAATCATCATCACACGCTGGTTTATCCTTGCGATTAACGCAATTTTTCAAAGTTAATTTCGTAATTTATGCGATTGTAGCAAGGCTTGCGACGCAAGTTTTGCTAGCTTCGTGATTAATGCTAAGCTCAACATTCTGGTTGAGTTCAAGTTCAATAGCCAAGCATGGAGAAGAATCATCGCATGCTGGCTTATCCTTGCGAGTTTTAACTTCGCGTTTTGTGCGATTAACGCACGTTTCCATAGCTTTGCAATTAATGCTAGGCTTGGTTTTCTGTTGAGATTTGATAGCCTCGCGTGAAGAATCATCATCACACGCTGGCTTATTCTTGCGATTAACGCAATTTTTCGAAGTTAATTTAGTGATTTACGCGATTGTAATAAGGCTTGCGATTAACGTAAGTTTTGCTAGTTTCACGATTAACGCTAAGCTCAACATTCTGGTTGAGTTCAATAGCCTCGTGTGGAAAAGAATCATCGCATGTTGGCTTATCCTTGTGAGTTTTAACTTCTTGTTTTGTGCGATTAACGCACGTTTCCATAGCTTCGCGATTAATGCTAGGCTTGGTTTAGTCTTGCCACCAAGTTGGACTTGTGCGCTGGCTTCGCGCATTAAGTTGACGTTTTGTGCTGGTTTAGTCTCGCGCACTGAATTAGCCTCGTGCACTGAATATATTCACGCTTTAGTCACGAGTATAACTTTGCGCTCTATGCGGCCATAGCCTCGCGTTTGGGTTGCTTTACACGAGCTTAGACTTGCGTCTTGATCGCTTTATGTGGGTTTAGCCGCAAAGTTTGCTGGATGCGGGTCCTACCCCCTATGTGGGCTTCATTTGATTGGTTGCGAGCCCATTGTAAGTTAATGGAGCACCATCTTCTTCAACAAAGAAATACAAGACTGCTGGCTAGCCTGATATCTTAAGTCTCTGTCATGGGCCTTAGTGTTCTGTGCTATTATCATAATGATTAGCAACATCCAAATTGGCAACAACTTTATCAACCTCTGTCCCTTTGCTTTCTCCCTGACTTGGCTGATCCGGTGCTATGTTCAGTTTAGTATCATCACCGTAAGAGGATACACTTTGCAGCTGCAAAAGATCAACAAAGATTTCCTCATCGTTTTGATTGTTCATCAAAACATCCTCACAATTATGCTTCTATGTTGTTGCTGCTGTTTGATAATTTATTATTGGTGATGTTGAGCTTCTAGTTGTTGCTGCTGTTTGATGATTTATTATTGGTGACGTTGAGATTCTAGTTGTTGCTTGTGTTGATGAAGTAGATGATGGTGCCGACCAAGACCTTCAAGATATCTCCTCGCCTGATGGGACGCGACTCGCGATCTCGATTGGACTCTAACATTGCGATTCGATAGTTGGCGATACCGAGCAGGAGCTTGGACTTCTAGTTTTGCCGAGCAAGTTTCTGCGGTTTAGGCAATTTAAAAAAAAAATTGCTAAACCGAGGGCCAGTAGGAAAATAGAGGCTCCTCCAGATCTATGCTCATCAACGATCCCTGAGATTGTCGACCTTCGACCGATCCTCCTCCAATTCTCTTCAAACTCTCTGGCAACACCGAATCTTCATCCAACACCTCCTCGTTGCCCAAAGCATCAACCTCATTTGCTAGTTTGATTCCAACCATTAATGCTCTATCAATTGATTGAATCCGAAACTGCTCTTTTGTTAGGTCTACTAGAACGGTTTGGTTGTTGAAATAACCATCAATGGCATCTTCAACAACCATCAATGGCATCTTCCTCCCACCCTTATTTTCAAGTGCAGCTTTCAGGTCATCATTCTTGAGATCATTGCCACTATTCATAGGATCGAACTCGGACAGGGGCTTCTGGTCCTCATCATGATTGGGCACCTGAAGCGACGAGTATTGCATGATCCACGGGATTGGGGCCAGGACGCCAAGGAAGTTAGGGTTGGAAACGTCGCCGAAGGACTTGACGATGCTTCCGGCGTTGTCCCTCTTGTGCTTCTTGTCGCCGGCGGCGGCCGATGAGACGAGGGGTTTAGGGACGGTGAAGGCGGGTTTTGGTGAGGCCGAAGGTGGCTGTCGGAGCTTGGCGATGCAGCGGATACCGGTGAGGCGATGATCGGGTAGGCCTCATCAATGGCAAGTCGACTCGGTTGCTTCTTCCGCTCGGGAATCACAGTGCTAAAATCCTTTTTCGATTCTTTAGGAACTTAGAAAGATTCTCTTTCTTGACTGGCCATTGTAGTGGATGAAATTTCCTGGAAATCTTTAGGAGAGTTCCTCCTCCATCCAGGTAGCCATTAGATAATAGGTTTTGCTCCGCTGCGATGGAGATGAGGCCGAGACCACTTTTGGGAAAGAGGTAGTAGGCAGCAACCTTCAACCTTCTTACAAAGTCTCAATACTCCTGTTTAACGGGAGTTTGATACCTTGTAAGGCCACCGCCTCTTTCTGTTTGCGATTGATCTCTTTTTTTTACACAGCAATTAACGCCACGTTGGGACATGCGTTAAACGAAAATCTCCTCTTTTCCAGCGATGATTAATGCCGTGTTGTATTTCCTTAATGTCAGATTGCACCATAATCTTCTGATTCAAAGCTTCTTCCACTGTGATCACCAGTTTGTTCTCGGCAAACTTCTTGCCTCCTTCCATTGGAGTAACTTAATTACAATAAAAGTGAACAAAAAAGAAAAAACGAGAGGATTTATAATCTATCGCTCTCTTTTACAATAAAAAGTGGGTTCTCGTAGCGATGAGATCTATCAAGTAGCTCCTTTTGATGATCTTGGCGTGGAAGTATTCTTTCTTGATGAAGATGACGGCCGGCTCTTGATCTTTTCTTCTGGTCTTGATAGGTTCAAGGCTCTCACACGTAAGTTGAACTTCACAAAAACTTCAAAAGATCAAAGGCTTCAAGGCTCTCTTGAGTACTTGAATTATCAAAGGATAAAAAAGATTGAAGATGGATCTATTGAAGATGGATGATCATGGATCGATTGATCTATTATTGATTTATGATCTCTAAAGTCTCCTCAAAGAGGGTATTTATAGACTTTAGTTTGAAAGTTCCCATAGGAATATGAATAGAAGGTTTCCAGAGGAATATGAATAGAAGATTTTCATAGGAATAAGAATAAAGATTTCCATATGAATAGAAATAAAGATTTTTGTATTCATCAAGTATTCTAAGCAAATATTTGATTTTAATTAAATCTCTTGATTTTGGATTCTGATTAGACTCAATTTGGGTATTGGATAAGCCCAAATCTCAATCACAATCAATTTAAGATTCTGATTGGACTCAATTTGGGTATTGAATAAGCCTAAATCTCAATCACAATCAGTTTAAGATTTTAAGAATCTGCTCACGAGGAGTTAAATACTCTGAACGCAGAGCTAAAGTCTTAGTTTCGTGTTTTACTTATCCATGCGAAGTTAAACTTCTGTCGCGCGAAGATAACGAATAGCTTCGCGTTCTGCGAGCTATTTTCCTTTCTTTTATTTGGAAATTTTCACCACCAACACCTTTATCCATCATTCAGTTTCAAATGCTAAAAAGGATTTGACATAGTTTCAATAACACTGCTAATATGATATAGATATGTTAAATTTTACATGATTTCTTGTAAATATTTCACATTGTTCTTGTTACTTTATTACTCGTTACTTACACAACATGGACTTGACCTAGACTTATCACTTTTCATGGTTTGTGTCTGCTATTTGCATGCATAGTCTCACGTATTTCATTATTCACGTAACATGCTTCATACCAACACAATTTACTTGTATACTTTTTATCAGTGTATTATGATAGTACACATATTTCTTACTCTTTTGTTACTTACTGGGTTTAATCTCCTAGGTTTTCTTAAGCCTAGATTACGGAAGCAGAGAAGGGGAGATCGCTCCAACCAACGATCTTTACTTCACTGAATAGATCGAGTAGAAGTGATTAGCAAAGTACTTCTTGAGCACTTTGCACTTCTTGTTTATATATTTTTTTTTTACTGGACACTGCTTTAACTCTCTTATATTTTGATTCTTTTGTGTAAATATTCAGAGCAGTATGCTGTTTTATATAATCAACTCTCTGTATAAATGAAATTTTTTCAGTTTCAGATATGTTATTTATTTATTTGGAGTGACAGTAGTTACAGTTATTCCAAGATCTTGTGACTGTTGGGTTGTCTAGTATTATTTTAAGTAGCACCTTTCATATTGGGAAGCAACTTAAAATCAGGAGTGTCACAATACACTACCTCGACTAAATCCAAAATTAGATGAAAAGTTCGTTAATCAGTCATGCCATGCTCTTAGTTAATCACTCATGCCTCCCTCTTGGAGCTTATCTCAAAACATATGAAGATATTTTCAGTCTCAAAACATGATCAGGAAAATGTGCATTTTGAAAAATTTTAGGTTTTGATGTATACTTCTTATTTCTTATTTCAAATATCTGTTCACAAAAAGCACTCTTAAATTTTTGTGCAGTTTAAGATTTTGATAAATGCATTAGATATTAGCAAAAGAATCAACTTTAATCTAGCCATAGGTGTAAATGTTTCATCAAAATCAATGCTTTCGATCTGTGTATATCTTTATATAACCAGTCGTACTTTATTTCTTATAATGATCTCATTTTTTATAAGTTTAGTTATTAAATATTAGTATAGTTTAAATAATGTTTACATTAACCAATTTTTCAACTAGTTCCTATACGTTATTTCTAACAAGCTGATCTAATTCTTTATATATGGCACTAACCTAATATCCATCTTGTAATGCATTAATAGCATTTTTAGGTTCAATATGGCACAAATTAATCATACTTACTATGCTTTGAAATTTCTTTCAAGTTATCATTGGAGTTGTGATCTTGCTTTTTACGTGAGAAGAGGGATGATTAACTCATACACGAGAAGATCACTGAGTCTCTTACGAGGGAGTGCCTTTCTTCTCCACCTCTTCATTAGTCATCTTATTATGTTTCTCTTTCTATTCATCTTTCATAATTGTTGCATCTGAAAAGGAGTGGGAGTAATCTATACATTATCCTCATTAGGCACGCATGTCCAAGTATATATTTATAATTTCAAGATCATCATGCAAACAATTGCATCATCAACAATCTATGATAATCCGTCATCCGAAATACTGGATAGCTGAGTTGTTCAATAATGTCTTTGTGAAAACAATCTAAACCTCAATATAATATCAGTCATTACCACAAATCACAATAATATTCTAATAGAAAACTGAACTTTTATTCAATGGAGAGAATTGAAATACAATAAATAATGATGAAAATGGATAGAAAAATAATTGTAGATCAAAAATAAGTTTTGATAGCGAAAGCAACTTAAAATAATAAGTAAAATGCTAACAATGGTCGTTCTGACTTTGGCTACTCCATGTAGTGATTTATATCTTCAATTTATGCCATTAAATCTATTTTAAAATCTAGACATGCTCACCTAGGTCGTCAGATCGCAACCAAATAAAATAATAATTCTAGTATGAAAAGGTAAAGAGGAAGAATAACTGAAACTGACATTAATATTGCATATAAATGTAATCGTAGGATATGAATTAATTTATTAACTAAATTCTTAAAAATATTTATTCTAGATATCATTAACCTTTAGTTTACATGACAAGTGTTTTAATTTAAAATTTCATATATTAACTGAGATTCTAACTGATGTGATATCTGTATTTCAATTGTTTCCTATATGGACTCGAAAAAATGGACACATAATATCCAGAGCTAACCTGAACCTGCATAATGGGAACAATTATATTTGCTGTGATCCAACGAATCACTTCGTACCCAAAGTATGTGAAAAAATAAGTTGTACAACTTGACAGTAAAATCAAAATATAATATTCACATCAATTAGTATTTCTTCCAACTCAGTGTTGCTTACAGTTATCAAGATTGTATCAAATCAGTATAATATATTTCCAATAAATATTCTATCCTAATTAAGTTCGAGTTTAAATCTGGTTCAAGTTCATTAAAGTCAAGTAATGTTTTATAAGAAGTTTTTGATTATAACATGTTACCAAAATTTATTAACTAATTTTAGAGATATTCTGACTACATATCAAAATAAGATATGGCAAGGTAAGAGTAAGAAAGTGGAAGGTTTTTCGTGCAAGTATATTTCTTAATTGAATAACTACATTTTCTTTAGAACTTTTTCCTAAACACTATTGTCATACAATATTACCATCATCATCACCATAATTAGTATTTCTATTTACTATATTTAATTATTAATTAGTCACTTTATAACCTATTTTTTATTTGAATAAAATTTATGAGATTTCCAAATTTCATATTTTTAAATAATATTTAATGGTATGAACATATCTAAATTATACTTTATTTTAAAAGTTCTTATTAAAGGAAATAATAATCTATATCATGATATACATAAACAAATTAATTTAATATAATTGGAAAGCAACTTATTCCTATATAAAGGAATAAAGCATGCAAAAAGTGAGTTTGATACTGAATTCACCTTAGCTTGAAAATGCGTTTATCAAATAAGTTCACTCTCAAGTTTCTGATCAAATTCAATATCTATAAGTAATTAAAAAATTATTAAAATAGTTAAATATGGTTTATTGTGATTTTAGGAAAATTTTCTTAATGCATAAGACAATCGTTTTAAGTCATTAAAGGCTGGTGGGCTTAAAGTAAACAAACAGTATAGTTATTATATTGAATTTATAAGATGAAATGTTGTAGATTTTAATTAAGTTCTTATTAGAAGTGTTATCTATCTAAGTCCAATAAAATATAAGCTCATTAAAGAAGGAATATGGATCATATCTCTTAACGTATTCCAAAGCAGGAGAAGAGGAAGGAGTTGCTCCAACAAGGGATACTACGGTGAGGGATGCCCTAGTGAGGAAGGGCTCCTCTAGGGGTTGATGGCGATCCAATGGTCGATGGTGATCCAGCGATCGATGGTACTTCGACAGTCAACGGACTATTGCTGGTATCGACAATTGCTATTAGTGGCAGTCACTAGCGGCTGCGACAATTGTTGGCGGTGATTAGTGGGCAAAGAAGGGGGGATAGAGAGAGAGAGAGAGAGAGAGAGAGAGAGAGAGAGTTTGGTCTGGAAGACGAAGACTAAGATGAATAGAGGAGTTTAAATAGGATTTAAGAAGTTTGACTTAAGAATCCATTAAACAAGGTTTTTGAAGGAAACTTTGAATGAGTCAAATGCTCATAATTAAAATTGATTTAGAAAATTATAGAGATATATGTTTGAAATGAAGTCAAATGGCTTATAAATGGGATAAATTTAGAAGGATTTTAAAATATATTTGAAATAATTTAAATGACTCATAATAGGATAGATTTAGATATATCTAAAATTGATTAAAGTCTCATAATTGTAGTTGAATATGGGGATCCTATGACAAGTTTAAATTGTATTCATATGGGTTAAAGGGCGCATTAATAAAATTGACTAATTATGGATTCTAAGAATTTAATGATGGAGTAAAATGAATAGGGAGATAGAAATGGAAGGTTTAGAATGAAAATTTTTCTCTTATTATTCTGACTTAATGATTGGATGTAAGTCTAGTGAATTTGATTCGTCTTGGGTTTAAGTCATGACTTAGACCTTACATTATTATTATTATTTTGAGCATGGCCTAGAGAGTGGGCTTGGGCTCTAATTAAATAGTCTAAATATTTTTAACAAAATAGTTTATGCGCTCTAGTAAAATTAATTCTTTATAGATTTAAAATAATGGTTAAGTTAATTCATATTAAAATTTTATTTTAATATGAATATATGAGAATAAAAAATTATTAATAAATAAATATTATTTCGGGTTAGGGTAGCTACACAATCACATTAATAGATTCCAAAACAGTATTAGTTATCATATTAAATACTCTGTTGTTATACTAGTAAGAGAATTACCCAAAAATATACCTTCATGTCTTCTTAAGTCAAACTTATCAAGCTGTTCTCTGTCTCTCAGGATATATTATTGGCTTCTGAAAACATGAAAATAAGACAAATTAGATTTCTTATCTTTCCGCAGCACATAAGAGGTGTGCTTCGTACTTGGTCTCAAGTATACCATATAAAACAAATACACTATTGTTTTTACTGGTTTGGTCCAAAATTTCTAAGATATATTTTTTATGCGAAGCATTACTTGTGTCATTTCGTGTACAATCTTATTTTTCTTTCAACATCACAATTTTATTGTGTTGTTTTAGGTGCGGAAAATTCGTGACTAATGTCATGAGAAGTACAAAAATCAACCGGTCTTTCATTTTTAAACACTTTATCATGATCAATTAAAATTCCTTCTATGAAACCAATTTTTCATCCCTTTCTACTTGTAGTTAAAGACATAGTGATTCAAACATGTCAAAAGTTTCAAACTTTTTATGTAGAAAATACACCGTAGAAAATTTCAAAAAATCATCAACGACTAAAATATATATATTTCTATCCTATAAAACTCTCAACTTCTATACCCATCAAATCTATATGTTTTAGATCCAGTGGTTTTATCATGTTAAATATATCAACCTTTTTATGTAAGGCTCACGTATGCTTACGTAATTGAAAGGACCACAAATTTTCAGGTTTAGCCAACTTAGGCATGCCTTTGACAATATTACTAGAGACAGATCAATTAAGCTATTGATAGCATTGGGCAGTTGACTTGTTAGCCTTCCCTTTTTTTTGATTTTTTTAAGGTGGCGAGATGTAGTATTTATTTAAGAACTTATCGTTGATAGGCATCATCATCCTATCACTATTTTGATTGATCAGGCGATAGGCTTTGTTTGAGTAAGTTTCTACTACAAAAGGTCCTTTCCACAAATTTTTCCTCAGTCTTGTGGGTCATAATCATTAGTCTTTTGACAGTTAAGACCAAGTCTCATTCTTTGAAAGTTCTTTGTTTAACTTTCTTTTTAAATGCTCTCGAGATGCGTGCTTGGTACAACTCGATTTGTTGCTTTGCATTCAGGCATTTTTCATTTAAAGCTTCTAATTATTGGAGTCGTTTTTGATATTTTTCTTCAGTCGTCATCTTTGTAGCCAACATTACCCGCAAGGACGGGATTTGGATTTCTAGTGAAAAGGAAAGGACTGTCTCATATGAAACTAAATATAGCGCCATGTGCACTTATTACATTTCTCTAAAAAGAAAGCAGCTAACAAAAGGAAGTAATCACTCCTGCAGATCTGCTTGTTCCTGGAAGTACAACATATCCTGTTCTGCCACTGGTGGATCTACCTCTTGATAGAGGCCTGCATCTGGTCATGCATAACCAGGATCGTCAGCAAGGCGACCCAATATTAAATAATAAAGAACAACAAAAAAATAATGAATAATAATATCTCAATGTCAGGAACAATCTTGCAAATGAAGGACGGAAGATTTTACGTATTTATACTTATCATCACTATTACTTTAATCGATGTCTTTTAAATTTTTACAATTAATGTCTTTTAGTTATGGTATTTGAAAATTCAAGAAAATATGAATATAGCTGAGCTGAACACATCCCCGTCTACCCCCGGAAAAACGGAACAGTAGTTGATCGGAGCCTATCCCGATCCTCCAAAAAATGGGAAACAGTGGCGCAGTAATTTGATCGGAGCCTATCACGATCCTCCCACAAGTGGGAAACAGTGGCACAGTATAGTTACGTTCAGCCATCTAATTCATACAAACCTAAATTTTCCCGCAAATCCCCAGTGTATATCAAGTTCGGTGTTAATTATCAATTTCAATATAATTTATGATTTCAGTAAATTTCAGTTCAGTATGTAGATCGGTGATAATAATTAGAGTTCAGTGAACAGTAACAATATCAGTGACAATATAACGTTGCGGTAATTTAATTATCTATCACCAATCTTATACAATAACAATTTGCATTTATACGGTGTCTTTTCGGGCTTTATTTCCAATATGATGTATAGTAAAGTGATTTACAATATAGGAAAAATGGGGCTCACTACTGAATATGTGTGCATTTAGAATTTCCTAAAGTTGACTTATCATTGCAAGGAGAAAGAGAAGCAGCAGTAGTCGAAACAGAAAAAAAAAAAAAAGAAGAAGTATAATTCCTAAATGCGCACCCCATTCTATATAGTAGAGTAAATTACACCATAGAGGAAGTAGTGTTCACTAGTAAAATATGTGTGCATTTAGAATTCCCTAAAGTTTTCCTGCAATGTTGAGGTAGTTCTAGATGCGCACCCAATACTATATAATTAAGGTGAATTACAACATATGGAAAGGATGCTCACTAGCAGAGATGTGCGCATTTAGAACTCCCAAGAGTTTCCTGCACTACAACTAGGTAGTTCTACCTGCAAACCACAAACTATTTAGTAAAGTGATTTACAACATAGGGGAAATGGTGCTCACTAGTGAAATAGGTGCGCACTTAGAATTTCCTAAAAGTTGCCTGCAAGGTTGCAGGTAGTCTAAATGCGCACCACATACTAGATAGTAAAGTGATTTACAACATAGGGGAAATGGTGCTCACTAGTGAGATAGGTGCGCACTTAGAATTTCCTAAAAGTTGTCTGCAAGGTTGCAGGTAGTCTAAATGCGCACCACATACTAGATAGTAAAGTGGTTTACAACATAGGGGAAAGGGTGCTCACTGGTACATATGTGCGCATTTAAAATTTCCCTAAAGTTATCTCCACTGTGATCACTATAGGAATCAGAAAGAGAAACGAGAAGAAGAAGAAATCAACCATCCAAAAAAACAAAAGAAAAAAAAGAAAAGAGGATCCTTCAATCCAACAAGGCGGTGGCAGAGATTGATAGAGCCGAGATCATCGACGGCCACCTGCGCTCGTCTCGACCGAATCACCTCGCCGACCCTAACCCAAAGTTTCGACCGACGAGGGCAGCAGCAAGATCGATGGAGCCGGGATCGTCGGCGGCCACCGGCGCTAGCCTCGTCTGGATCGCCTCACCGACTCGACCGACAAGGCAGTAGCAGAAGCAGGAGCAGAAAGGGAGAAGAACAAGGGTTCAAACTATTGACTGGAATGAAGCTCAAAGAAATGAAACTGGGTGAGTTTATAATGCTAAGTGTCTTGCCTGCATGTTCCTTCCTAGCAGCAAAAAGACATGGCAAGGGGATTCATGGGTGTATGCTGCAACTTGGTTTAGTGCGTGATATTCCAGTTGGGAATGCTCTAATTGAGATGTACTCCAAATGTGGCATTTTAGATTATGCAGTTCGGGTCTTTGCATCCATGGAAGGCAAGGATATTGTGAGCTGGACTGTTTCAACATCTGCATATGGCATGTATGGCCAAGGTAAAAAGGTCTTGAGAACTTTCAAAAGCATGGAGGAAACCTGCATTGTACCAGATCATCATGTTGTGTTTGTAGCCATGTTGTGTTTGTAGCTCTGTTGTATGCATGTAGCCATGGTGGTTTAGTTGAAGAAGGAAAGTTGCACTTTAGGAGGATGGAAAAAGAATATAAGAAACAAATTACATGTGTTTGGAACTGGAGATCAATTGGTTGACCAAAGTGTGGAGATTCATTAGTTGTTAGGAAAACTTTATGACTCTATGGCAAAGGAAGGATATGTTCTTGACAGGAAAAATTTGTATCTGTAGAGGAGGATGATAAAAGCTATAGGTATTGAACACAGTGTGAGAGGCTGGCAATAGTTTTGGTTGTTAATACAAAGCCAGGAATGCCTCTGCAGATAATGAAGAATATCCGTGTCTTATGTGATTTGCCACACAGTAACTAAATATATTTCAAGAATTGTCCAAAGGGAATTATTAATTAGAGATGCCAATCTTTTCCATCTGTTCAAGGATGGATCCTTGCAGTTGTGAAGATTACTAGTGATATTTATTTTTCCATGATTAATGATGCGCTCTTAGAATTTAACGAGTAGAATGCGTAAATGAGACAAGAACGAAAAATGATACACTGCAACAATTTATTCTGACTATATGGGTCATGAACTAAGAGTATATATCCATAAATCTATATTCTGATCAACTCAAAATGTAAAACATAAATACAATAGCATGTTTAAGTGAGTTTAGAGAACTCTCTTTTAATTGAGTCGCCTCCCCCTTTCTTTTTCTTTTCTGACTTGCGTTCCTCTTTCTCTTCCCGTACGTCCTGAGATTTCCAGCGTTCCAGAAAGGAAGAGGTGAGAACGGATTTTTAGATCCTTATTTATCTTTAGGTTAGGATATAACCTATTTGGTCGAGATCCAACAAACGAATCTTTTCGGATGAGATTGATATCCCTCCAACTGTTTAGATTTCCCTCCAACAACCCCATTATATATTTTAAATTTAAATTATTATTATATTTTTCTTTTTTTTTTTTGAAGTAAAATGAACACAATGAAAAGTGGCCGTTACAATTAAATGAACACAATGAAGAATATCCGTGTCTTATGCCATTCACATCTATATTTATTTCCTGGGAAATTACACTCGTGTTGGACTAGACCTTTCATAGTCAAAATAGTATACCCATACGATGCCATTGAAATAGAAAATAAAAAACTGGTCACATGTTCAATGTTAATGAAAAATGATTGAAATATTTCTTAGAACTTCCCTCTCATGTGAAAGAGTCCACCAATCTGGTAGACCCCCACCAAAAACCTAAATAACTAAGCATGACATTTTATATATATATGTACACTTTTATAAAAAAAAATTCTTTGTTTTTATTATTAGTAATGGTTTGTTTTGTAGACATGCTTTACTGTGTGGAAATGATCAGGTATAGTTCTCCACTTTCTTCAATTCTTTATTTGTTCTCAAGTGCTGTCTATTTTTACAATAATTTATTGAGGACAATGTGTAATTCAAGTTGGGAAGAGGAGAGGGTGGGCTAACATGGTTTCATAACTTGCACACTTGGTATCCATGTTCATGTTGCTTTAGTTTAGGTACTAACATGATTTATTTGTTTTTCTTGAATAGGTACTAACCATTTTAGAACATCTACTAACCATCTTTTAGTGTAGGACAAACACTTACAAAAAATAAATAAATAAATAAAGGGAAGAGGGCTTAAATGAGATTAACATAGGAGGGTTGTCAAAACTGCTGTCGAAGTGGTTGTCGGCAGCCCAATAAGAAAGAGTAGACCTGTACTCAACCAAGAGGCACTGTCGAAGTCATTGTCGACAGTGCCCTTGAAAATTATAAAGATGGTACCTAACAGAATTGAAGCCGCTATCGAAACCAATAGATCTGACCTTTCTTTCCCAAATCATCTCCTCAAAACCCTAAAACTCTTCTGACCCTTCAACAACAGCCACCTCTTTCTATAACAATCTATATCCTGCTTGATCTTTTGCAAATTTTCGAACTTCTAGAGTCAAATATGTTCTTCTTCTTCCAATCTTTATCTTTCATTGGGTTTAGATTGAGTTAAAAATTGAAATTTCTTAAATCTAAATCTATGGGTTTCATGTAAAAAAATTGTCGCAAAAATAGATCTATAAATCTGTAACTTGGAACTTGCTAGGACAAATTTCTCTAGATGATTGCTATATTTCAATGTGTAAATTTGTTAAAGTATAACATAAATATGGTTAAAAGTGGGACTGTGGCTGTTAAAATTACAAAATAATTGTTGATATTCTAACCCTCATTGATTTGTTGAGATAACACACTTATTATTCATGATATGGGGTATATTTAGTAAAAGATTTTGTGGGATTTGTGATTAAATTATTAATTATAATATGTTTTCTACTATTAGGATCAATGCACCCAAGAAGATGACCGCAATAACAGTGAGAATTGAGTCCAACAGTGCTTACACATCTCCAAGGGAAGGCCAAGCACAGATCCTAGGGCCGGCCGACAAAAAGGCTTATGCCCAGTTTCAAAAGTTTAAGTTATGGCGGGAGAGGAGAGCGGCTTCATCTGCTTCTAGTAACAAAATTAACAACTTGAAGTTAGTTAATTCAAATCCTGATGTAAAGCTTCATATGGTTGGCGCAACTCAGGTTGTTGCCACCATGACAAAGTCAACTCCTTCCCTCATCAACAAATGAACGGAAGAGAGCCTTTTACGAGGCCATTATTGCTAAGCGAATGGCTAAGAAACAAATCAAGAAAACTTCTAACCTTGGCTTCGAGAGCTCTTTTGTCATTGCAAAAGCTAGTAAATAGGCTAGGTGGGGTTCATAACTCTAGCTAGGCTAGTAGCATTGGGGTGCAATAGGTTGGCTCAGCGGGGTTCGTAGCCCTAGCCAAGCTGGCAGCGTCAGCGGTGCAACTGATAGGCTCGGCAAGGGTTTTGAGATCACCAGGTCTAACAGTGTTAGCGCTATTGTCCCACAGGCTCGACAGAGTTCACAACCTTGGTAGAGATGACAGTGTCGACAACACTTAACAATTGCTAAAGAACTCTTTTAATATTGAAGATTGATTCTACTAACAAATGAAAAGCAAGAGTAGTACTTCAAGGGAACTACTCAATCATCTTCATCCAGCGTGACAAGCTTATGCAATCGAGGATGACTCGTCGACGCAACTCTCAGCATTTAGTTGGTTGTTTGGAAATCAACCTACGCTTTGCTTGGAGATCACTATTCCTGAGAGTTCATGATGCTGAACGAAGAATTAATCCCGAAGAGAAACAGAGTTCTCCTTGTAACTAAATATGGTAGGGCAGGGTGATAAGGACTTTACTTATTAACCCCTGGGGGGTAGGAGGTTCCACTTCACCTACAGAATGCCAATCTAGTTGTAACGTTCCACTTTTCGTAGTATGGAAAGCTAGAAATGTTCGGCATCGAATAATAACTCGACAAAGCTCAGTAAACATTACATTCACAATACAGCAGAAATATGGACAACAAATAAGAAATAATTTCTTTAATTACAATAATATTTTTTCTTCTTACATAAAATTTTAAAAAATAATAAAAAAATAGAAAGGCCATCAATCTTATAGCCCTGTCTATTCCTGAAAATATATTGAGTCCTACTCTCTCTGGCGGGTCTACCTATACGTAACAATCTGCATCTGACTATGCATAATCAGGATCGTCAGTAAAGCGATCCAAAAATATATAATAAAAACATATGAAATGAAAATATCTCGGCAATACAAAAAAAGTCAGTATAATTAAAATAAGTAAAAAAATCTCAAATCTTAACATATTATGTGGTTTATCATTAATCTTTCAGTTAATGTCTTTTAATTACTGTATTTAGAAATTTAGGAAAATATGAACTTCGCTGGTCTGAATGCATCCCCCTGTAACTCCGGAAAAACGAAACAGTAAGTTGATCGGAGCCTATCTCGATTCTCCCGTATGGAAAACTGTGGCACAGTTTTAATCGGAACCTATCCTGATTCTCCCAAAAATGGAAAACAATGGCGCAGTTACGTTCAGCCATTAGATCATATGGATCCTCAATTTCTCCCATAAACCCAGTGTATGTCAATTTCATATCAATTTCAGTGTCAGTTGTTCAGTTCAGTAAATTCGGTTCATTATATGGATTTGTGATTATTAATAAAATTCAGTATTCAGTAACAGTAGTAATAACATTAAAAAAAATAATGTAACAGTTCAGTGATTAATATTCTATCACCTATCACATATTATAGCAATCATGTCTTATCATATTTTATTTGGTATTCATTAAGTTTTCACGTACATAATTAAATAAAATAAAACAGAGAATATAGAAAATAAAGTATAATTAATAGCACATTTTTTAGTGAGTTGGACCCACTTTAAGATAAATATAAGCAATAGCATTTTATAGTGAGTTATAAAAGTCACATTAAAATAAAATATAATCATTAGCATGTTTATAGTGAGTCAAAGAACTCACCTTGGCCTTGATTTCGGATGAAGTGTTTGGCCTAAGCAAGAAAATCTCCAAGGTTCTCAAAAACTCTCCTTGGTTGAACCCTATTATCTTTCATCTCTATTTCTCTTCTTATCTCCCATAGTGTGCTCTCTTACTTCTCTTTTTTTTTATTTTGGAAAAGTGGGCTTGAGGGGTCTATTTATAGAAAATTAAGAGTCTTATTTCTACTAATAATAGGAAAGTCTAATATGAATTCTAATCAGATTCACTATCCTAATTAAAGATGGAATCCCAAAAGTTGTGAACCCAAATTTAAATAGGAATCCTAAAAGATATGGAAATTAAATTTTAATAGGAATCCTAAAAGATATAGGAAACAAATTTGAATCTGAATCCTAATAGGTATAGGATTTAAATTACATCTAATTAATTGGATGAGAGTTGAATTCTACATTAATTAGACTAATATATTCTATATCTCAACTAGGATTTGGATTGGTTAATATTTAGATTCAATATCTAGTCAAATTAGAATCTAATTAGTTAAAGAAAATTAAATAAATTCTTATCTTAATTTTTTTAAGATAAGAATTAATCTAATTTAATTAATCTTACTTGTTTTCTCAATCATAATTACTCAATTAGATAACTTGATTTGGGTGTGAGGTGGGTGTCATATGATCAAAATATATTTTTAAAATAAAATATTATTTTTAATAAATTGTAGACATGATAAAAAAGTGGGTGTTACACTAGTACCAAGGCGGAAGGAATATATTGTTATATTCAATCTTGGGGCCAAGTCATTGAGGACTAGTCATCCAATACTCCCTCCCATTGCAAGCGGAAGAGGGTGGGCGGTGATGTTGAAGGTCATTCTATGTACGCTTCGTCAGAAAAGTTCAGCTCCTCTTCAATAAGGAATGTTTATGCTGATTGTTGGGAGAAGACCCGGGAAGTTTGCTACACTAGCAAAAAGCCCAAGAAGATTTGTCCAAGAAGCAACAAATTGCTATGAAACAATAAAAATCCACCACAAATGCCATATTGGCACAAATTCAGTTGTTGACAAAGAACCAAGCTTAAAAAAATCAAAATACTATCAGAATTTTCTATGCAGGAGCCTGCAGAGTATGACTCTTTTGAGGGTGTTCACTACCGTGGATTAGCGGTCAATGTTGCTATTTGGTGTCAAAAGTAATGAGTCAGCTGCTAATATTTTTTCATAAGGTTTTTGTGTAATTTTATGACAATGTAGGATTACTAGATTTAGGGTTTTAAAAATCCATGGTCTATATGTTTTCAGTAATCCTTGTAAATTCATATTTTTTTTTGTACTTTTGATTATTTTAATAAAATTGAGATTGAGAGCTGGAGAGAGACGATTTCCATACCTGAACTCAACCGAACTTGATTTTTTCTTTCTTCATTAATTTCTTTGTAGATAATCTTTTTCTTGCTTTCATAGATCAGATTTAATTGTTTTTATAGTTAGGATTTATTTTCTTTCTTAGATTAGGATTTAATTGCTTTCTTAGGTTAATTAGTTTTGTTTTCATGAATAAAAATTTAAACTTTTAGTAGAAATTATGCATAACTAATTTACATTAGCCCTAGAATGTAGCTGAAGTTAAATTAATAATTCTAACATGATTTCTTCTCTTCTTTGTAAGAGAATCAATGCTATGGTTTTTCTACAGATAATATAAAGATACAAATTCGTAAATCATCGTTTTTGATAGATTATCCTTAAGATGATTTTGATAATATATACTTAGTTGGATTTGGAATTTATTATCTTTATTTTGTCTATATAATTATCAATTTGATGTGATCATATTAATAAAGATATTACTTTTTGATGGTTCACTCTTGCATGATTCTTGATATATAATGCTTAGGATACTATATTAAAGCTGAAATAAAAAGATCAAATTTTTAATATGTTACTTGACCAATCATCTTGAAAAGAAAGAAAGAAGAAATAATTTCATTGTTAGATTGTTAATTTAATAGACACGAACATCATAGGCTACCTTTTAGTATAATAAACTAACCTCTTTTCAATTCTAATTTCCATAATTAACTTGCTATAATTAAGGAATTAGTAAGTAACAAAACACCCTAAATCTCTATGGGAATGATATATTTGCACTACAATTGATACTGTACGCTTGCAGTAATTTGATACATATCAACATGAAGACAAATACTATCTCCAACACAGCTAAAGACAAAGAAAAAATATCGAGGACATTCAAACAAAGTTGGAAGCCCTTGCCCATAAAGACATTGCAAAAAGCATGAAGTATGTGGCCCTATCCCTCAGAATGGGACTTAAATTCAAGGTTCCAAAAAATACTATCCCTCAGAATGGGACTTAAATTCAAGGTTCCAAAAAATAGATAAGTTTTACAGGACAGGTTCTCTTAATCAACACATATATCACTTCAATTTTTTGATAGGGAACATAATACGAAACGACCCTCTCATAATCAGATTATTTGTTGGGTCTCTAAAAGGAACGACCTCTGACTGGTTCAGGACTATACAAATTAGGTCCATCAATTCTTAGGCTAATTTATAAGTTATGTTCCTACTTCATTTCTATGAGGACAATAGCAATGTTATTATGCCTAATCTAATTGAAGAAAAATAGAGAAAAGGTGAGTCTGTGAAATACTTCCTTGAAAGACTTCAACATCTTTCTTTGAGGTGTCCAGAAGGAAAACCTCTTTCCAGGCTATTGTAAACATGCCATCACAATTTTTTGACAGAGATCGGATCCAATACGGGAGCAATGCAAGTTCACACATGGAAAAATTTATAAGGACAAGCTGAGATTATTGAAAATTAATCTCAATACTAATGACAGAAGTGAAAGGAAAATATAGAATGGAGAATACCAATCTCCGTTCCCTACCCCCTAAATACAAAGAGAATAATGTGTTAATGGTAGATACTCCATAGAAATCCAAGAAGAATCCACAACCTAGACAGACTACCACTCCAACCTAATGCGTATAAAGATAATAATTGTTTAAGGATGATTAAGTGATTGGCATTTTAATATGCTAGTCAAAAATAACAAAAAATGAATTATCTGTACCTAAGAGCCCAGAAGAAGTAGGGCATACCAATGACCCTAAGTCCTACCTATATCACAGAATAGTAAGTCATCCCACTAAAGATTGTTTTATGTTGAAAAATAAGATTCAAGCTCTAGCAAAAACCGACGCTCTATGTCTAATCACTGAAAAGAAGTAAGTAGCGCCAACATGATTTTACTTCAATTTAGAAAAAAATTACCTACGGTCCAAGCAGAGAATGGGATCATGGTCCCTAACATTTAAACATAGTTGGTCAACTTGGATGCCAATTGTCAGCAAACCTAAGGTTTAACTCCCTTATTGACCAACCAGGTGGCATGATGTGGATCTACCTAGACCTTTAAAAGATGAACAATGGACTATTGTTGTGTCAAGAAAAAAAACAGAAGTCAACAAAGAAAAATTTAAATTGCAATGTCATTTCCCTTGTAGAAGATAATAATAATGCTTCATCTAATCTTCTAGCTACTTCTAAAGAGGAGCAAATTTTGTTGATTACAGATCCAATCCCACATGTGAGAACTGTAACTTAAATAATATGATGCTCCAACCCTCGATATCAAACAACAAAATCCACCTAAAAATGCTTTAACTCCTTCATCAACTTTAGAACCTCCTTGGATAAAAGCAAACCAAGGAGATCAAGTTTGATAAATCATTATGGAAAATGATTGCAGAAGACCTCACAACTTCATTTAAATTTGATATCCTGGTGCTGCTAGCAAATATTCCTGCAAATCATCATGTATGAATTTCTTTGCCTCTCCAAGTAGACCCGAGATACACTCAAAGAAGTTTTTGTTGGTTCAAAATTTTTCTTAGCCCAACTCTCACAATCTAAAGAAGATGAGTGTCAATGTTGCCATTGTCACCAAGCCTCCATTCTACCAAGCATAACCTTCACCCGGAGGATATGTTGGTTAATGACCATAATCATGATAGATCAACGATTTACACTGGCTACGTGGGGTAAAAAAAGTGGAGTGTTGATCGATTCGGATTCGGCCTTGAGTATTATGCCAGTAAGGTTGATGCAATTCCTTCACATCTCCATTAGCAAATTAGGATCCACAACCACTACCAGTCATGGGTATAAAGCAGTCGGTCCATAGGAAAAGTCCATCTTAAGTGTTAGATTGATGATTTCAAGATAGAAGTAACTTTTCATATTATTGATATTGACACTTCATACAACCTCCTATTGGGGCATCAATGAATTCTACATCAATGTCTAAAACATGTTAATTAGCAGGGGTTGATCAAGACCGTTTTGAAATGCAGCCATTCAAAGAGGTGGAGAATTACTTCACTGATTCAATTCTCTAACAAGACATACAGGATGGGAGGCTAATGATGGCTACGAAGTTGACTAGGAGCAGAATGATGATTCAAAAGAGGTGTTTATAGACTTAGGATCTCTTGTAATTGAATCAAAAACTGTAAATATTAACACTAACGTCGAGAATGAAGGTGAATGTGTACTTAATAAAGATGTTGCTTTTGTATAAGTCTTGTCTAATTCAAATAATATATTTGACTATGAAGACTTTTTAACTAGGAAATTAATGGCCTTACACATGCCAGTACATTCAAATCAAGAAAAATAATCAAATTATTGAAATTCTGTCGGTGATATGTTTATAGTACGAGTTAGACTTAGCCGATTACCTATAATATTTACACATCTAAACAAGAACTAAATCTTATGACTCCAGTGAGGAATCACATTCATGAGCCTAATTCTCACAAAATTGAAATAATGGGATATGATTTTGGAAAAGACAAGGGATTGTGCTTCAATAGAGGACATCGGACTCCCCTCCTACCCTGTGTTCCAAGAGGGAAGAGCCTGGATTATTACAGTAAAACCCAACATTTTTGCGGTACACTTCCTCTGAAGTAGTGGGAAATGTATTATATATGGGAACACTCCTTTGAAAATACACCCCCTACACAATCTTCTCAATCATCATAATATGATTCCGATATAAAGTGAGGGAGCTATATTTAAGCAATTATCAGTCAACACAACCTCATTCATACAGCAAGTGATGAAGAACAAAACTTCAAAGGCAAACATTTATCATGGGCTCAAAGAATGGGTGCCCAATGGGAATTGTGGTTTGAACAACATGAATCTCCAATGGAAGGCCAGGTAATCCAAATTAATATGGATGATGATCAAAATCCAAAACCAATATTTATGAGCAAAAACATAACTTCAAAAGAACTACAAGGTTTAATCGAACTTATTAAAGAGTTTATGGATGTCTTTACATGGAAATAAGAAGACATGCGAGGATTAGTCCCAAAAATTGCTCAACATTGCCTCAATGCTAAACATGATGTAAAATTAGTAAAAGAACAACGGAAAATTGAAATGTAAGAAGAGACTGAGGTTGAGGTTAAACAGCTGATAGCCTTCATGATTATTCATGAAGAACAAAATACTTACTGGTTATCCAACGTCTATCCATCAAGAAGAAAAATAGGAAAGTCTGCATATGCATGGACTTTAGATATTTGAATGATGGATGTGCAAAAGATGAATTCCCTCTTCTCCACACAAATGTTATGATTAGTAACACTTGCAGTTTTGAAAGGATATCCTTCATGGATGGCTTTACAGGATATAACCAAATAAAAATATATTATGCAGATGGAGTTCTACTTTGCTATTTATCTCAAATAGAAGCATAAACTGCACTTCAAGAAGTCCATGATAGCATGTGATGCCCATCAAGTAGGGCCTAAACTCTAGGACCATCTAAGAAGGATGTTATAACATTGGCCAAAATATATAAGACTAAATGTGTGACACTATCATTCTAGTCAAATTCATGTGGATTTTATCCATCAGGCATCAGAATATCTACACCCTACAACTACTTCATCGCCCTTTGAAGCATGAGGATATCAATGTAGTGGGACCAATCACTGCCTGTCCTCAAAAGGCCGCCAGTATGTCCTGGCGATCACCAATTACTTTTCTAAGTAGTCAGAAGCAATCACATTAAAAGAATTCAAAGCTTTAGAGATGGTGAGAATTATTAAACACCACATTATCTACCGATACAGGATGGCTCAAAGAATGAATATGACAGCATACCACAATTCATTAGCCAAGCATTCTACAAATTATATGACAAGTCCAAAGTAAAAATTGTGGCCTTGACGGCTTACAACTCAGCTGTTAATGGTCAGACCGAAGTCTTCAACAAAACTATGATTAAGCTCCTTATAAAGCTAATAATGAAAAATAAGCGTGACTGACATGAAAAACTTGATAAATGATTGAGGCCCTAGTGTACTACAGTACGAACTCTAACCAACGCTACATTATTCTGTTTGGTATATGGTTGAAAGTCGTTTTGTCCTTGGAAATCCAAATATCATCATTCCGCACAGCCTTAGCTCTAGACATGACCACAGAAGACAATCACAAATTCCACTTTCAAGAGTTGGAAGTGCTGGATGAGAAGAGGCTTCTTGCTCAACAATGCATTGAGCTCTATTAAGTAAGGATTTCAAAAAGCTTTCAACAAGAAAGTCAAAGATCGAAAATTCAAACAAAGAGATTTAGTCTTAACGATGCGATGCCCAATGATTATGACACAAGTCTAAGCGTAAATTCCAATCGAAATGGAAAGCACCATTTGTATTAGAATCATTATATTCTAATAGAGTGTACTGCGTAGCTCAGACAGATGGTGAAATCTTGATGGCACTGATTAATGGTAAATTCTTAAAGAAATATTACCCTTAATATAGTTGTTAATCAATCCAAACGGGTTGCTTTATAAAACTAAGTGACTAAAAAAAACAATAATAAGGTTGAAGTCAAAGTTATCAAAGAAATTGAAAGAGGTAGGAACTTGAATTTAAGGTCTCTATCACCGAAGTTAGAGAGAAACTTTGATACTTAAATCCAAAGAAAACTCTTAACATTGTTGGCAGTGAAAATTTCTGAATAAAAAGAGTTTCCATAACAGAACGCGGAGCTAATCCATAGCTCCGCGTTTGGCTATTTTTAGCCTCGCGTTTGAGTAAAACGCGGAGATATCCGATAGCTCCGCGCACTGGTTATTTAGCGCCGCATTTTGATGCGATTAAACCTCCGCGTGAGCAGATAACCAGAATCCTAAATTGATTGAGATTATGATTTGGGCTTATCCAAATACCAAATCAAGTCCAATAGAATTCTAAATCAAGAAATTTAAATCAATATTAGATATTTGATTGGAATCCTTGATGAGAGCAAATTCTATTCAGATAGAAACTCTCAAATCTTCCTGGGGCTATAAATACCTTCCTGGTGAAACCCTAGGGGTCTTTTTCTTTCATCTTCGGTCTCCTTCTTCTTTTCGGCAATCCAGAGATCGGAGATCATCTCTTTTCTTCTTCTCAGTTGAGTTGATCCTTCGGCAAATCAAGTACGCGAGAGAGCCTTGAAGCCTTTTTGTGATCATCATTGTCTTGGAGAATTTAAGTACGCGAGAGAGCCTTGAGTTCGGGAAAGACAGAGAAGAAGATCGTCTACAGTCAGGCGATTTCTTCAAGAGAGAAGAAGTTCGACGTACTGATCGTCAATAGGAACTATTATAGATCCCATCGCCACTGATCCCACGTTTATTGTAAAAGAGAGAGAGATTGAAATATAAAATCCTCTCGTTTGTTCTCTTTTTTATCTTGTTTACTTCCATTGTAATCTAAGCTGTATTCAATGGAAGGAAGCAAAGGAAATTTTGCGGCGAACAAACTGGCGACCACAGTGAGAGCCATCTCTTTCACTGATGAAGAGATTGTGGCGCAATCGGACGTCGACATGATCGGATCTGAAGTAGACACGCTGGTTGTAGAAATCGACCAGCAGAAGTACGAGGAGTTCCTCTCCTCCGGATCAGGTGACTTGGATGAGACACGGCACTATCGCCGTATGTACACCAATGCCCGAGTGACGGATAGAAAGGTATCCACCGAGAGACGGGGATCCTTGGAGACTACGGTTATAGCGCCGGAGTCCACACAAGAAGTCCTAGCCGAGGAGGAGCTTCCGACGGCTGAAGAAGACCTGGGGACTGGATTGACCAGAACCCAACTCCGAAACAGGAACCGGAGAGCGAGGCGTAGAGCCCTCAAAGCCCGCTTTGAACGCGGAGCTAACACCAGAGGATGCGAGGCTATGGTCCCTCGCATACTGGCTCGCGCTACCCGCGAGACCAGACTCTACCGCGTTAAACGCGAAGATACAACTTGCCTTAAAAGCAAGGAAAAGGCAGCGTGTGATTTTCCACGCGAGGCTATTGTTGAGCCTAGCGAGAGACGCGAAGCCAGTAAGGGTTGCGCTAGTCGCAGAATACCCAACACTTGCGAGTTACGCGAGTATAAAAATTCTTCAAAGCCAGCGTGTGATTTTCCACGCGAGGCTATTGCTGAGCCTAGCGAGAGATGCGAAGCCAGTAAGGGTTGCGCTAGTCGCAGAATACCTAACACTCGCGAGTTACGCGAGTATAAAAATTCTTCAAAGCCAGCGTGTGATATTCCGCGCAAGGCTATTGCTGAGCCTAGCGAGAGACGCGAAGCCAGTAAGGGTTGCGTTAGTCGCAGAATACCCAACACTCGCGAGTTACACGAGTATAAAAAATCTTTAAGGCCAGCGTGTGATTCTCCACGCAAGGTTGATACTGAGCCAAGCGAGAGACGCGAGGCCAGTACTTGTTGCGAGAAACGCAAGACTTATGACACTCACGAGAGACGCAAGGACGATTGGCAAATAGTTGTCAGCCGTAAAAATCGTGCTAGGCGCGAAGCTATGATCTGCGTTAAACGCGAAGATAAGCCAGCGTGCAAGAACTTCCCTTCACGCGAGGCAATTATCCCAGAAGCTAAACTTCTGAAAACTCACCAAGCCAGCGAGAGACGCGAGGCTAGTGTGGATAAGTGCGGAGCTATTCTTCAGGCCCGCAATGTGAAACGCGAGGCTATTCCTAAGCCCCACGAAGATCGGTCCGACCCCAGAGTCAAGGTTAATCAGTCAAAGAAGCTTCAATGGATTCCCAGACCTTTTCAAGAGTTTGGACCTCCTGACTCCACAGCTAAAGGCACTGATCTCAGGGAGCATCTCTCCAGGAAGAGAAGCGTAGAACAACTTCAAGCAGAACCTATCTGTCACTGCCAGCAACTAATGACCGCAGTGTCCGCTATAATGGACAACTGTGGCTGCAGCAAGAGCAGGGTATCTGCGTTTGATCGATTAATCGAGCAGAACAAGAACCTGTGAAGAAACCAAAGACTACTTCCCTGAGGCAATGGAGAGCTGTAACCTCCAACATGGTGGGGAAAAAAAAGAAAATTGTAGAGACGGATGATGATTCAGAATCAAGCGATGAAGAACCTTATCGTGTTACTCAACTAAAATCAGGAGCCGTCCCGCCTCGAAATTATAAGAGGCTCTCAGGGGGTTTTTATGATGAGGACAGTGATAATTCAGCCATAGCCTCACCTCGTTCCTCCGCGTCATCTCGACTACAGAAGTCAGCATCGCACATGGCAGATAAATCTGATGATATCAATCAGAGATTTGAAGCTCAAGAAAGAATGATTCGAGAGCAACAGAAAACGATTGAAGACCTTAAGATGTTACTTTTAAAAGTTGTCGAGGATAATGCTAAACAGGGCAAGAAGACTTCAAATGAAGAAGAACAGGAGGACAAAGCCCACTCGATGCACGAGGACGAGGACATATTTTCTTTTCATGATCCGCATGGAGAAAAGATTGAAAAATTGCAGAATCAACTCGAAGTTTTAATGCATAAAAAAGAGTTGAAGGAGTCAGGGGTCTCTAGACCATATCCACCAGAATGGGACATGGTGCCCTATCCTCCAAAGTATAAGCCGCTCAAGTTGGAGCCCTATGACGGGAAGGGATCGCCCAGTCAGCACATCTACTACTTCTTGTCCCAAGCTGGACATTTGGTGGGAAATGACCCGTTATGACCAAGATTTTCGCAAGTACTTTGCGAGGGCCTGCCTTTACCTGGTTCATGCAGTTGCCCCCAGGTACTATTAATACCTAGTTAGATGTAGAGAAATTATTTCTCTCACGTTTCTTTGAGGATGATACCGAGATTACGGTTCATTCCCTCCTTGCAACTAGATAAGGAGAACAAGAAACGGTTAAAGATTTCATAGAAAGGTTCCGGGAGAAGTCCGTACATTGCAAACACGGAACGGTCCAGGAAACTCTTGTCGAAACTTGTCGACACAATCTTAAGACCAATATACTCCTAAAAATGGGGAATGTAGAGTCTATGACATGGAGGGACCTGCTCAAACAAGGAGAGCAAGCTGAAGACTTGATTCGCCGAGTTGAAGAGTCCCGTGGGTCAAGAAGTACTGGGGGGTAGTAAGTCATATACCCAAAACAACAGCAATAAGAATAAAGGGAAAGCAATGATGTCGTCAGAAACTGCTCCTCAGAAAACCAGCTCTCCGCCGGAGCCGAAGCCTCAAGGTCAGCAAGGATCAAGGCAAAGTAGACCGCAGCAAGAAAGGAATTATACTTTCAAGGCGGAACAAACGCATATCCTCTTTCACTTGCTCTAGAAAAAGGGAATGCTAAAACTTCCGGAAAATAAGAAGCCAGAAGACACTGGTAAGACTAAAGATCCTAACTATTGTCTCTATCACCGGAATGTGGGACATCCAACTAGGGATTGTTTTCCCCTTAAGAACAGAATCTAAGCACTAATAGAAGCTGGAGTTCTGACACTTAAGGAAGAGCAGAAGAAGGTCACTTCCAATATGGCAACCATAGTGGTTGGAACCCATGAGTTCCCCGTAGGAGTGACCCCAATCTCTAAAGGTAAGATGGTTATGAAGAATCTCGACCCTCACAACAAAGCCCAAGAAGGACTTGTTCCTGTGACGACCCAAAAGGGGGAAGTCATGTGGGTTCATCCCGATTTGATAGAAGATGAGCAATGGACTACTACAGGAAGTGAAAAGAAGAAGCGGGCTATTAATGCTATCTCTGCGGATATAAAGGAAGAATATAGCTTCGGGAACCTTCACAAGTTCTGAAGAGGAGCCCGAAACTATGGCCACTCATCAAGATGGGGCAGGCCCTTCCGGTACCCGATCCGGAAAAACATATCTTAAGGACTACACTAGAGTAGATCCGAAAGATATCTATGCTGAGCTTGCGAAACCCGCAAATCAGAAAGGGCCTCGTTACCAGAGGAGGCCTGTCAGAGATGAAGGAGATAAAGAGTCTACCTTCAAGTTCGATATAATTACTCAGCTGGCCAACATCCCAGCACGAGTAACGCTTTATGAATTGTTGAGACTATCAAAATCAACACGTGAAGCGTTACGAGAGGCCTTGGCAGACTCTGAGTCATTCTTAGCTCAGATAGTCGAGCCGGCTAATGAAGAACAAGACCCTTACTCCCATTGTCATCAAGTGAGGAGGCAGGTCCCACAGATAATCTTCTCGCCAGAAGACATGCAGGTGAGGAATATAAAGCACAACAGGCCTTTATATTTCACCGGATATGTCGGATCCACAAAGGTGGACCGAATTCAGATTGATCCGGGTTCTGCATTAAGTGTCGTGCCCAGAAGGTTGATGCAGCGTTAGGGATTTCCCTCCATTGTCTGACGCCAACCAACACAACTATATACGGGTTCAACGCCAACAATAGCCGCCCCCTTGGAAAAATCCGACTCCGATGTCAAATCGGGAATTTGAGAACAGAGGCTACATGCTACGTCATCGATGCAGATACCTCATACAATATTTTGTTGGGGCGGCCGTGGATCCATGCTCACATGATAGTCCCGTCGACCCTCCACCAATGCATGAATTATTGCGATGAGGAAGGAGAGGTCCGGACGCTAATTGCCAACAAGTAACAATTTAAGGGACTGGAGAATTACTTCACAGATATTGCACTCTATAAACCAGCCCATGAAGTCTCCAATGACGATCCTGACGAACTTCCAAAGCCCGATGATAGTGGCAATGAAGCCGATACTGAGTACGAGCTTCTTGGAGAAGATGATGGGGGTGATTATAAAATTAACCCTTATTTAGATTTCAGTTCGAGTCTTGATAATATAGTGAATGTAATAGAAAGTGAGTGGATTATTAATGAAGACATAAAGTTAGTCTACGAGCATGCTGTAGCTACTGAGTCTGAACCCTCTTGTACTTCCACTGAAGTGGATGGCCTATCCGAACTTGAAGTTCTGGCGGCGTATCATTTGCCACTTAGGTCATCCCTCCTTTCTCGGTCTAAAATAGTTGAGAAAAAATGTCACTACTTCGAAGTGCCTTCTCGGAGAGGATCCCAAAGGCCGATTATGTTCGGTAAGGTAATTACATCACCCCGGCGAAAGCAAAGCAGCGAAAGTGATGAACAAACATCACCACAATTTCATCTGTATGAACAGAAATCCCAGCAGATAATGGAGAAGATGGGTTATAATTTTACCCAGAAGCCGAGATTGAACTTCGGGAAGGGGCGACGCAATCTTATACCCTCGTTCAGACCGAGAGGAAAGAGCCCCGATTATTATCAAAAGACTCGCAGAGGTTTGGGCTATGTATCTACTCCCCCCTCATCACCACTAAAAGATGAAGAGAGTTCTTCGGCCAAAGAAGATACATCTTCACCCGACCATGATTCGGATATAAGCACCGGTGCTTGGTTTCTGTCCTTGACGGCCAATATGGTTTCAGCCGCATTAGAAAGCGACGAGGAATCAATCGATGTCCAAGATGATTCCTGGGCTAAGCATATGGACACTCTCTGGGACGTCCACTTCGAGCAGCGTGATCCGCCCACTGAAGACAAATTGATACAAGTCAACATGGGAACAGAAGAAAACCCGAAACCCATCTTCATAAGCGACACGCTAACTCCATTAGAAAAGGAGGAACTTATATCTCTTATCAAAGAATATATAGACGTGTTCGCATGGAATTATGAAGACATGCCTGGGCTTGACCCTCAGATTGCCACACACCAGTTAAATATAAAAGAAGATGCCAAACCTGTTAAACAACAACAGAGGCGTTTTCGACCCGAGTTGATGGAGGCAATATTTGTTGAGCTCAACAAACTTATAAAATCCGGATTCATCCGTGAAGAACAGCATCCGGATTGGGTTGCCAACATAGTGCCAGTTCGTAAAAAGAACAGCAAAATCTGGATATGCATCGACTTTCGGGATCTCAATGCTGCATGTCCCAAAGATGAGTTTCCACTTCCCATCACCGACGTGATGATAGACAATACTCGTGGCTACGAGAGGATGTCCTTTATGGATGGCTTCTCAGGATATAACCAGATCAAAATGCACCCAGATGATGAAAAGCATACAGCTTTCAGAACACCGCTGGGGGTATACTGCTATACGGTGATGCCATTTGGGCTGAAGAATGCCGGTGCCACTTACCAACGTGCGATGAGCACTATATTCAAAGAACATCTGCGCAAGACAGTAGAGTGCTACGTGGATGACTTGGCGGTCAAAAGTAAAAATAAAGAGGACCACCTTCAGGACTTAAGAATGGTCTTCGATCTCATGAGGAAACATCATTTAAAGATGAATCCCACTAAGTCATTTATGGGGGTATCGAGTGGGAAGTTCCTTGGATTTATAATAACTTCAAAAGGAATTTTCCTCGACCCTGAGAAGGTAAAAGCAATTAGCGAGATGCCGCCTCCCCGCAATCTTAAAGAATTGAGGGGGTTACAAGGGAAGCTTGCCTATATTTGGCACTTCATTTCCAACTTATCAGGGCGATGCCAGCCGTTCTCTCGACTTATGAAGAAGGGGGTTTCTTTTGTATGGGATGAGGCATGTCAACGGGCCTTTGATGACCTTAAAGAATACCTCACCAAACCTCCCGTTCTTATGGCGGTAGTCCCTGGGCAGCCCTTCCTTATATATGTAAGGGCCATGGATAATGCCTTAGGAGCATTACTTGCTCAATATAATGAGCACGACCATGAATATGCCCTCTATTATCTAAGTAGGACAATGATTGGGGCCGAACAACGGTATACCCCGATTGAAAAGGAATGTTTAGCCCTAGTGTTTGGTATTCAGAAAATGCGATACTATCTTTCTGGGCAGACAATTCATGTCATATTCCGGGTTAATCCCCTGAAAATTCTGATGACGAAGCCTGGGTCCTTAAATGGCCGATTGGCAAAATGGGCATTACTACTATCACCCTATGATATGCATTTCGTCCCTCAAAAAGCCACAAAGGGACAGGCGATCGCCGATTTTCTTGCAGACCATCCAATCGGGTCTAATTCCAAACAGACGTCAGAGGTCAACGCAGTTACCAAGGAACAAACATGGCAAATGTTCTTTGATGGTGCTGCCAGACGATCTGCTGCTGGAGTGGGGGTTGTGCTTATCTCCCCACATGGACATGTACTTCCTAACGGTTACTCATTAACAGAACCGTGCACAAATAATGTCGCGAAATATAACCGCTCATTATCGGCCTGAAGATGGCTCTACAACTGGGGGTGAACTATCTAGAGGCATATGGAGACTCTAAACTCATCGTCAATCAGATGACGGGCGAGTATGAAGTCAGACATGAAGCCCTCATCCCCTATTATCAGCTAGCCATTGAACTAGCTGGCTATTTTGAGCAATTCTACATCTCTAATATACCTCGGAATGACAATGTATATGCAGATGCCCTTGCCGCATTAGCTGCAACATTGGCGATCCCGCCAGGTGAGGTTAAAAGCATCACCATTGAAAGCAGAGAGCTCCTTCATCCAGATACTCTTCTTCAAAATAAAGAAGTGTGCCAAGTAGGCCTAACCCTGGAGCCCCATGATTGGCGATTTCCGTTTGTGGATTATACTTTACATGGGATATTACCAGAAGATCCTAAGGAAGCCACCTCTATAAAGAGGAAGGCCCAAAGATTTTATTATGACCATAAACTTCAGACTTTATATAAAAAGTCAAGAGATGGTCTGCTACTACGCTGCATATCAAAAGCGGAAGCAGAAGAAGTGCTGAGAGAAACACACGATGGAGTATGTGGAGCTCATCAGCCCGGTCCTAAACTTGGAGACCGTATAAGAAGGCTAGGGCACTACTGGCCGAACATGATCACGGAAGCAATGGCATACGCTAAACGGTGTCATGCATGCCAAATACATGCCAATTTTATTCATCAACCCCCAGAATACTTGCACAATACCGTTGCAAGTTGGTCATTTGAGGCATGGGGAATGGATATTGTGGGGCCTATAA
Organism: Dracaena cambodiana; assembly: GCA_036321105.1. NCBI lineage: Eukaryota > Viridiplantae > Streptophyta > Magnoliopsida > Asparagales > Asparagaceae > Dracaena > Dracaena cambodiana. Next base: position 8,204,557 of record JAYEPQ010000013.1, on the reverse strand, counting down.
CTCCCCCGTCATCCAGAGGACATCGGTTTATTCTTGCAATAACCGATTATTTTTCAAAATGGGTCGAAGCCGTGCCCATGAAAGAAGTGAAAACGACAGATGTGATCAAGTTTGTTAAGCATAATGTCATTTACCGTTTCGGCGTCCCCCGACGGATTATTCATGATAATGGTCCGCAATTCATCAGTCAGGAATTCTCCAGATTCTACAAAAAGTTCAGAATCAAAGATATTGCTTCAACGCCATATAACCCCGCAGCTAATGGGTTGGCCGAAGCCTTCAACAAGATGATTATTAAACTCCTTCGGAAGTTCGTCTCTTCTAATAAACGAGATTGGGATGAAAAGCTAGAAGAATGCCTGTGGGCTTATCGCACCACTGTTCGCACCCCCTACAAAAGCTACTCCATTCTCTTTGGTCTATGGAAGCGAGGCCGTCTTCCCTCTCGAAGTCCAGATTCCTTCATTAAGAGTGGCTTTAGCCACAAAGATGACGACAGAAGAACGCCATCATCAAAGATTGAAAGAATTAGAGGCGCTGAATGAAAAGCGTCTCAGGGCTCAATAACAAATTGAGTTGTATCAAGCCCGAATTTCTCAAACGTTCAATAAAAACGTTAAGCCAAGGACCTTTAAACAAGGAGACTTGGTTTTGGCTGTTAAAAGGCCAATGGTGCTAACCCATAAGACTAAGGGTAAATTTGAACCCAAGTGGGAAGGACCGTTTGTTGTGGAGACAGTATATTCCAGTGGAGCCTATCGCTTAATGAATCAAAATGGCAACAGGATGATGATGCCGATCAATGGAAAATTTCTGAAGAAGTACTATTCTTAATATCCCTGGAGGTACGAGTCTCCCTTTTATTAGGCATGCGCAGTTTGGCGCCTCTGACCTAAAACCTGGTGTGCTTGGTTCTCAAGTTTGAACCGCCTCCAGTTTTTTATTAGGCATGCGCAGTTTGGCGCCTCTGACCTAAACCTGATGTGTTTGGAGTGCCCAGTTCAAGTTACGTGAGAGAGCCTTGAACCGCCTCCTGTTTAGTTCTCAAGTTTGAACAACCTCCAGTCTTCTCTTAGGCATGCGCAGTTTGGCGCCTCTGACCTAAAACCTGGTGTGCTTGGTTCTCAAGTTTGAACCGCCTCCAGTCTTTTATTAGGCATGCGCAGTTTGGCGCCTCTGACCTAAACCTGGTGTGTTTGGAGTGCCCAATTCAAGTTACGCGAGAGAGCCTTGAACCGCCTCCTGTTTAGTTCTCAAGTTTGAACAACCTCCAGTCTTTTCTTAGGCATGCGCAGTTTGGCGCCTCTGACCTAAACCTGGTATGTTTGGTTCTCAAGTTTGAACCGCCTCCTGTTTGGTTCTCAAGTTTGAACCACCTCCAGTCTTTTCTTACGCATGCGCAGTTTGGCGCCTCTGACCTAAATTTGGTGTGCTCAGTTCAAGTTACGCGAGAGAGCCTTGAACAGTCTCCAATCCTTCTTTTAGGCATGCGCAATTGAGCGCCTCTGACCTAAAAGGTATGAATTGCCCAACGCCGACTAGGCAATGGGAAGAGAACCAGTTTCTCGCCAACCCATCATATAGGGGTAAAGGTATGAATTGCCCAACGCCGACTAGGCAATGGGAAGATAACCAGTTTCTCGCCAACCCATCATACAGGGGTAAAGGTATGAATTGCCCAACGCCGACTAGGCAATGGGAAGAGAACCAGTTTCTCGCCAACCCATCATACATGGGTAAAAGTATGAATTGCCCAACGCCGACTAGGCAATGGGAAGAGAACCAGTTTCTCGCCAACCCATCATACAGGGGTAAAAGTATAAATTGCCCAACGCCGACTAGGCAATGGGAGGAGGAAAAGTTTGGCATGTAAGCCCAAACGAAATCCTTGACAACTCACCATGTTGAGGGGAATAACATGGCTAGCCCAACTCAAATGGTAGTTGGTAAAGGCTAATCAAATCCGTTAATAGCTGGGGGTTTGCTAAAAATCCCATAAACCCCGTCATGTTAAATTCTTACCTCTGACAGTATGGTGCGGAAAATTGTGCATAAACGATACACAGGGATAAATCATTTTGACAACAGGTTATTTGTTAGGCAAGCAAATCTGTTTTGAAACCGACAAATAAAAGAGTCAAAAGAATCATCTTTATTAAAAGGGTGAAGATACAAGAAGAATTTCGAAGAACCATCAAAGGTTATCTCTCTCCCGTTTGCGAAGTTCTTATTACAAGAAAAATAAAAGGATAGAGAGAGGAAACTACGGGTCTCCCAGGAGTTTCAATTTATTTATCGTCTCGTCAAAATTTCGACGATGAGATGCCTCCACGGTGTGTTGAGCCTGTCTACGTAACTCATCATCATTTATTGCAAGTTGCTGCTGACGAGACTCTTTAATGGTACGATTTCTGGTTGTCTCCTCCTGCTCCATCTGATCCCCAAAGAGGAATGCAGATTTCTCCATCGCTTCTCTATCCACGGTTTCAAAGGCCGCATCAGTTATAATCTCCCTCGCGGTAGTGGGGTGATACTTGATCAACTTCTCCTTGCGCTCCTTCGGGTCTGGCTTATATGAGGCTAGGATGGTGGTGAAACGGAATTGGCCTGAAGGATCAGAGCCTCCAGCAAAGCCGAAGTAGTTCTTGTAGGGAAGAGATTCCATCGAATACCCTACTGCACAAAGAAACACCAGAGTTAGAGAAGTTTCTCTAAGGCAGAAAATTTCTCTAAGTATGGACGCGCGAAGCTAAAAATTAGAATGGGCGAAGCTAAAAATAGCGCCGCGCGAAGCTAAAGATTAGACCGTGCAGAAGTTAAAATAGCCTCGCGTCTCTATGCGATTGCTACTTAAAATAGCCTCGCGTTTCTACGCGACTACTAATTAAAATAGCCTCGCGTTTCTACGCGATTGCTACTTAAAATAGCCTCGCGTTTCAGCGCGACTGCTATTCCAAATAGCCCCGCACTTCAAAACGCGAGGATGACGCGATAACTTCGCGTGAGAAGAAAGCCAGAGACTTCCCTTATTCTCCAAGCCTTATGGCCGGAGTACGGCGATCTCGCCGATGAAAGGAATGGTTGTTAGTCAAAATAAGGCCAAATCACTCTAAAAATTTCCTAAAGAGTCTCGATAGAGAGATCCTTACCCCCAATGGGGGAAATGTGGGCCGGCGCGTTGCCGCCATGGCTGCTGCCACCACTGCTCGTGCCAACCGCAGATGACGGAGCCGCGCGGGAAGTAGCATGAGTCTTGGGCGCCATTTCTTAGAAAAGTCGAGGAAAATCGACCGGAAATTGGGAGAAAATCGGTCGGAGAACGTTAGGGTCGTCTGAGCTCTGATCGTCTGAATTTCTAGGGTTTTTGGAAAATTCTCAAGAGAAGTGAGAAGAAAAGAGAGAAATTTTATTTAAAAGAGGGAAACCGCCTCTTGGAGTTCGATGCGGATTTCGGAGAAAATGACTGACCAGTTATTCCCCAAAATGCGGAACAGATAATCCCACGTGGCGATGATGAAAATGTGAAGCTACTTTGCTTCGCGCAATTCCGCGCAAACCATTGAAAACGCGAAGTTGCTTGACTCAGCATAACTCCGCGGAACTATTCAAAATGCGAGGTTAACTTGGCAGTTTTAGCTTCGCGTTCTTATAAAAAACTTGGGTTTTTGGCCGAGTTAAGAGCATCCTTATTCGATCATATCGGTATTAATGATCTAAGTTACACAGAAGAGCCTTAGATTATTTTTACCAAAATTATTGACCATCTATTTGTTGAGCAAGCAAAATCATTGAAGCCAACAGATAGAGAGGAAAATAATTTGTCTTTATTAATAAGACGAAGAAATTACAAAGAATGAGTTATAGCTCTCCCGAAAGCTTTTACATGATCATCAACTCATCAATACATCGACTCATCAATAATTTAACGGTGAGATTTCTCTCTACGGGGTGTTGAAGCTCAGTTCCCTGATTCACATGCAAAAGATCTCCTCTGTAAATGTCAATTTGGACCTGTCATCTGAAATGAAGCACGAGAGGAAAGGGAAGTGCTGCATCGAAGCACAAGCTGAACTACAAGTGCTGCAATTCTGAACTGCAAGTGCTGCAATTTTGAACTGCAAGCGCTGCAAGCCCTCACTTGAGCTTGAAGCTCCTTCAATAGTTCATCTCTAGGAGCCAGAGCTTGAAACCTGCAACTATGTTGTAAAGTATATACTTCTGAGTTCCTTAGAGTTACTTTTGCTGATGAAAATCGATGGACCCGCATACATTCCTCTTCAGAAAGGATTGGACTTACTGCAAAAGGAACAGAGTTTCCAAAAGAGTGAAAACGCGGAGCTAAGCTAACTCCGCGCACAGTTGAAGAAATAGCCTCGCGATTTAAACGCAGAGGATGACGCGATAACTTCGCGTAAAGGAGGGACAAAGTTTCTCTCTGCTGTTTCCTTCTCTTTCATGGCCATCGCGACTGCTAATCAAAGATAGCCTCGCAAATTCATCGCGACTGCTAATCAAGGATAGCCTCGCAATTCATTGCGATTGCTACTTTAAAATAGCCCCGCGTTTCAAGCGCAGGGATGACGCGATAACTTCGCGTAGAGAAAGAACAGAGTTCCTCTCTGTCTTCTTCTTCTCCTTTGAGCCTTACGGCCGGAGAGCGGCGATCTCGCCGACAAAATAAGCAATCGTCCAGATTAAACCAAGCCAAAATATCTCAGAATGGTTCTTAGAAAACCAAGAGATGAGGTTTTTACCTTCGGAAGACGCTGCATAGACTGGTTCGCCGTCGCGTTTACTTCCATGGCCGCTGACATTAACGCCGGCCGCTGTGCACGAAGCCATGCTCCTCTGGAGCGACATCCTAATGACGAAAATCTATGAAGAGTTAAAAGGGGATCAATTGAAGATCGCTCATTGGCATCGCTCACTCTATCGCCGGAGTTGCCTGAGCTCTGAACTTTCAGAAACTCCTCAGAAAAACCTGTGGGTGAAGTGAAGAGGAAGACGACCCGGGAGCTCTATTTAAATGGGATTTCCGTCGCTTGGTATTCGGCGCAGAAGTTTAGAGTAATTAATGAAGTAATTACTCATTTTACTGAAGACGAAGTGAAGCTGATTAGCTCCGCGTAGGCGGGCTAAACCGGAGATAGACTTGGTATTCTAACTCCGCGTTTCAGTTTAAGTATCCAAAGTATTTCAAAATTTGCTAAGTTCTAAGCCATTTTGAAAACTTTGGAGGGGGTTCTGTTGGCAGTGAAAATTTATGAATAAAAAGAGTTTTCCACAACAGAACGCAGAGCTAATCCATAGCTCCGAGTTTGGCTATTTTTAGCCTCGCATTTGAGTAAAACGCGGAGATGTCCGATAGCTCCGCGTTAGCTCCGCGCACTGGTTATTTAGCGCCGCGTTTTGATGCGATTAAAGCTCCGCGTGAGCAGATAACCAGAATTCTAAATTAATTGAGATTATGATTTGGGCTTATCCAAATACCAAATCAAGTCCAATCAGAATTCTAAATCAAGAGATTTAAATAAATATTAGATATTTGATTGGAATCCTTGATGAGAGCAAATTCTATTCAGATAGAAACTCTCAAATCTTCCTGGGGCTATAAATACCTTCCTGGTGAAACCCTAGGGGTCTTTTTCTTTCGGCTTCGGTCTCCTTCTTCTTTTCGGCAATCCAGAGATCGGAGATCATCTCCTTTCTTCTTCTCAGTTGAGTTGATCCTTCGGCAAATCAAGTACGCGAGAGAGCCTTGAAGCCTTTTTGTGATCATCATTGTCTTGGAGAATTCAAGTACGCAAGAGAGCCTTGAGTTCGGGAAAGACAGAGAAGAAGATCGTCTACAGTCAGCCGATTTCTTCAAGAGAGAAGAAGTTCGACGTACTGATCGTCAACAGGAACTATTATAGATCCCATCGCCACTGATCCCACGTTTATTGTAAAAGAGAGAGATTGAAATATAAAATCCTCTCGTTTGTTCTCTTTTTTATCTTGTTCACTTCCATTGTAATCTAAGTTGTATTCAATGGAAGGAACCAAAGAAAATTTTGCAGCGAACAAACATGTCACCATGCTGAGGAGAATAGAATGGCTAACCCACTCAAATGATAGTTAGTAAAGATATGTTAAATTCGTTGATGACTGAGTTTTGTTAAAAATCTCATAGTCTTCAACAAGTGCAATATTATCAGTTAAATTAGATTACTAAGAATATTTCTACATATACAAATTACACATAAGTATTCTATGCAAAAAATCTTTCATGTGCCATGTTAATAATATTCCGCTGGTCATAAATACGCAAGATCATTTATTCGTTAAAAGGAATGGAGAAAAAGAAGAGACAAGTTACGTTAATGTTGCACCTGCGACTTTCCTTGTCAAGACAGAAAGTTATTTCCTCGAAGGTATAATTGTCTCAAACCTATTAAGTTCAACATTAAAGCTCTAACCTAGCACCACCTGTATCAATAAGTTTAACCAAAAGAACCTCTGATGATACAAAAAACAGTTGGCAACTTACTAAAGTTACACCTCTGACAACATTCAAACTCAGCCATAAGTTCAACATTAATTTTCTAATGACTAAAGTTCAACAAAGTTCTAGACATCCCAGGGCATGAAACAAATCAAAATTATAAAACGGCATGAGTTTCTGTTGTATATCTGCATTATTTATGTCAATTTAATATAAAACCTCTGACCAATAAATTGATAAGTTACAAAACCTTTGTCAAATAATAAACAATTTTCCCAAATTCATGATATTTAACATTAATCAAAAGTACCCAACTTATACAGAAAAAGAGAAAACGAAAGATAGAAATAATGAAATAACGATATATACTATTTGTCCCATAACATAGAGTTCTCTCTCTCTCTCTCTCTCTCTCTCTCTCTATATATATATATATATATATGTGCCACCGGCTTACCGAACGCATGGGTATGGTCAAGTTTTTTTTTCCAAAACTTGGCAACCTCAATGAAGTTTGAAATCAATGAGGAGAATAGGGGCAAATTCCCGCAAAGCTTGAAGCTTTATGTAATTAATGTCAGAATAGAAATATAATTTCCACTTTACGGCTTCAATTATGGAAGAGGAAAAAAAAAAAAAAAAACATAAAGCGAGAGTTATAAAAGAAAAGGGAAATGAAATAGTACATGTAAAATAAAAATAATACCTGAAGCTCTAATGATGGTATAGATGTCAATAGGCTCCGCTAAGACCGGAGCAGTTACTTCTTCTGATGGAATATCCACATGGGTAGTATGATCATAATCACTACCACTATAATCCACTTAATCTATATTCCTATCGTCGGCTGTGGCACTAGGAATCTCAGAGGTAATGTTACATTCTCCGAACCTTCCTTGACAGTTATTAACGCAGGTGATGCATCCATAGCATCAACGGGCTTTGCCGATATGTCAACGGTTGTCTCCTTTTCCCTTGGGACACTTGGGTCAACGGTTAAATCCTCTAATTTATTGATGACAGCAAAGTTGCCTTCTGGTATAACTTTTGACATTGGAGTAGGAGAAGGTAGTCTAGGGAATTCAAAATTCTCATCCCATGATCCCGCATCCATGCCCACTTGTTGATCATGGTCTTGAGAAGACGAATCACTTACCAACACATTGGAGGAAAATTTGTCAGCTTCGTAGACTTGAATCAACCATTGTGCTAGGTTCTACTGGAGTTGATGCTGAAACTGGAGATGAGTATGGGAGCCGTTCCAAAGCCATGGAATCCAATATAGAAAGTCCCTGGACCGTACGTGCTGCAACATTGACTACTGCCCCGATTGTTTCTCTAGTGGTCTATCTGATACGCATGAGGAACAACTACCATCCATGGCACGACTAATCTTGAAGTTGTAATAACGGTTGTAACATATGGCACTGATTGAGAAATATCACCTGCCATGTCTCCTATAGGAGACGAGATGAGTCCTATGTGCTTTGCATGTTTGACCAAACATTTTCTTTTGGGCATTTGTTTCTGCAACGTCACATTTGGTTCCTCAACCATGGAGGTAGCTGGTTCCCCATCGGAAGCAATGGAAGGAGCAATTTCTCCATAGAGATAGTAGTAGAGTCTACCTTTCTCTTGCAATGGATGTTAAGAGCTGCTTTTGGTTCTTCCCTTATGTATTCAGCCTCTAAGCCCCAGCAGGAATAGTGACTGCCTCTACTTCGCCCTCCCTGTTCTCCCCCTCACCTGCAGAATCTCTCTCTCCTTGGATCTTCGGAGGAAACATTCATTGGCTAAATACTCATTGAAATCTGCAACAATGGAAGATCGACCTGTCGCAACAACTTTACTGTGCCGGTCATTGAAGAGGGACAGTCTGATAGAGTAGAAGTCATACTCAGCCCAAAAGGAATTACTTCCATAATACCATTAATAGAACACTGGGGTTGTCTATAAATTAGGGCGTTTTCTGGCAGGCAAAATGTGACTCCAATGCATCCCATTGACAAAATGCCTCCAAACCCTAGCACCATCAACAAGCCTACCTGAATGGTGCAATTTTTGGAGTGCCGATGTAAAGTTGATCATAACCGAATTGCCTGGCTAACCTACTAGGTAGGTACAGTGACAGTTCACACTCATAACCACTTGGTACAATAGATGGGAGGGACGTATGGATCGAAGTCGCTAAAATACACCTGAAAGAAGGTCAGAACAGATGATGTCGATGTCATAATATATATCTCTAAACTCTGTACCTTCAATGTTCGTGAAGAATGTGAAGAACCTGTACGAACGGTAACAACACTGCCTTGTGGGTCTCTACTAAATAGTGATGCTCCCACCACATCTCTATATACTTAAACAACATAAGAATATCCACATCAGTCATTAGAATTAGAACCAGTCGACATTAATCCCTGACAATGATTGACAAACCATTTTATTAAATAAATGAAAGTCATGCCGACTCTAGGGTTCAGCTTGGGTTCGGTAATGAAAATGTTATGGATTATCCTCAGTCCTTGTTGAACATGGTTGATCATAGCGGCATGCAGTCCCAAGGATTGCACAGTGGCGAACAATACAGCATTGTAAAGAGCTTTGATAGAAGGGGCTTCTCTTGGTAAGGATGATACCACACATCACTTCAACCATAATGCCAAAAAACTAGCTAAAGTCGCACCAGACATCAAATCAATTTTGCCCCAACGATGATAATTTAAAAATACTGTGCCTGCGGTGTAATCTCTGTCATCTTCATTCAAGACTTGAGCTTTAGCTTTGTACTTTGCCATGCAAGATTCTATATCTTTGCTGGATAGTTTCTCCCTGATCCCGATGACATCTTTACCGTCCAAGTTGGTAAATAAGTAGTCTGCCTACTTCTTATAGCAAATATAATAACCTTTAGCGTTAATTATTTCATCATAAATGTAGAAGTAGCAAGCTAACTCCCATAAGGTCATATACTGAGAATTCTTGGTCTTAAGGGTTGAGAGCTCTTCAGGCATCGAAAAATACTCTTCGTAAGAATAATCTCCCATTGATAATTCTGAAATCTTTCGCATCTCGTGAATAGCCATTCCTAGTTCGCCATTGGGTGTGAAGAACGTGCCAGTAGAAGGACAATATTTAGGATAGCAAAAGAATTGTGCACCGTTTGTGGTCACTCCAAACTGAATTGTTCTAATAGCTCTATAGAGACCTACCTTATATAGCCTAGTTTTATATCTGTTGAAAATAAATCTAGTTAAGAGGGCCCACCAATCTCTCTTACCTAAATGAATCTAATCAAGAGCATGAAAAGTATCAGCACGATAATCATGACAAACTCATTTATGAAGGTACGGATCATCAGTGGGGCTTCTACTGTGGGTGTGTCTCTTACTATTAATACAGGAAGAAGACCAACTACATGTGTGGGAGGACCATCTTCAACAAACGCTACTTTAGTAAACCAACCTACTATTTAGAAATCATGTCCTGCTGTAAAATTCCAATCCATCACCCGTTCTTCTGTACAAGGCTTGAGATAATAGAGAGGGTAATGATGCTCAATGTTAGGGAGAGTATATCGCCCCCTATCATAGCTTTAGGGACAAGCTTCGACAATCAATGCGTCCTTCGTGTTGATGGTGTCTTTGAAAATGGTGTCTAGAGTTTTCTAGTGTTTTTAATGGGTTTTATATGCAAAAAAATTGAAGAATCAAAGCATATATCAAATATCAGCTCAGAACTGTGATTTTACATGTTAGGCTATTGACAATTATCTATTGGCTATCAACAGTCATCGACTGTATTGCAACTCGAGAGTGGCTGTCAATAGGACTGTTGAAGGCCACATCGGCAGTTTGGTTCTTTTGGTGATTTTTGAGAGAATATAGAGTTTCCTTTTAAATAGAATTCCTATTAGGATTTTGTTAGGCTATAAATATATGACGTAATTCAGAATTATATAATGCTTTTGAGTGGTGAATAATTTTTAGAAGTTTTAAAGATTCAAGATATAGTTTTTATACTCTTCCATTGAAATCAATAAAAGAATTTATTTTTCTTTATTCATTGTTATGATAAGTATGAGTGACTAAATTCTTACGTTGGTTCAGATGGGATAACACCCTAGATTATTTACTAGTATGTGATTTTTATGCTTATTGTTTTTAATTGATTTATGTAAAGTTGATATATTTGATTTCCTATTATCTTTGAAAGGATTAAGATATAATTTTAAGTTTTTGATATTTTATTGTTTGATGATATATTCATTACTTAGTTTTAGATATGTTGTAAACTCTTTAGACACGGTGTATGTTTAAACTTTGAATGTTTATTTTTATTATTCATATTGCATGCTTAGATAAACTCAAAACTCATGTAGAATTAATTAGGAAAAGTTATTTAAAGTATTAAGTTTGCAATTTTGTTTGATTTTGTGCTTCAATGATTTGTTTTCCGGTTGTAAGAAGACCATGTGATATATGCAACTGAGATATAAATGAATAAACATATCCAGTAAATTATTCTACGGGGGAGTTAAATCTATCTGACCAATAATTTTATTTCAAGTAAATTTACATCCTCTTTAGTTTAGTTATAGTTAATAACAATTCGATCTTTATATTAGCAAAAAAAAACAATCCAATATTTAGTTCTTCAGTTCCGGAATTTATTCTTTTTAATGTCACACAGTAATCAAAACGATCCTCGAGAGAACTATCTTGGATTGTTATCATTGTACAACTTATCGATCTCTTGTATTTGGAAGTGTACGATTTAGATTGCAGTCAAGTTTTTGGTATCATTGTCGAGGTTCGATACTATTGTGTTATACTTTAGTATAGATTACATTCCGACATTATTAATTTTTGCGATTTTGAATTTGCATGACCAGTTGGAGGAGAACTTCAAATGGTAGACTTATTCGATCGACTCAAATTCACAAATACTTCCAATCCACCAAACGCCACACGACATGAGCAATAGTAATAATAATAATAATAACAACAACATGCATAACAATAATAATAGCAGATTTAGAGATAATAATATAGATGATAATAATAACCATCATGGAGGTAATGGAAAGTATTTACGAGATTATTTACAACTTGATAGGACAACCCGACCATCATACATAGCATTTCCTTCGAATATAGAAACTTCAAGATTAAATCTGGAGTAGTTCACTTACCTAAATTCTATAGGATGGATTCAGAGAGCTCATATTTTCACCTTCGAGAACTCGAAGAAATTTACTCTACTATTGATTTTCAAAAAATATTACTGCAAAGCAACTTAAAGTTATGTTCTCTTAATTCTCACTTAAAGATAAAGCAAAGACATAGCTACATTCTTTACGTCCCAATTCAATAGGAAGATGGGATAAAATGTAAAAAAAGTTCTTAAAGAAATTCTTTTCTTCACTTCGAACAAATTATATATGAAAGCAAACTTTTAATTTTCATCAGAAAGAAGATAAACTATTGCTCGAGTGTTGGGATATATTTAAAGACTTGCTACTCTCATGCCTACATCACAGTTTCGAGATATAGAGGACTCTCAGTACTTTCTATCTAGGGCTAAATACTGTAACCAGGCAATTTCTAGAAACCATGTGCATTAGTGAATTTTTGAGTAAACATGAGGAAGCATGGGATTATCTTGATTCATTTGAAAAAAATTCATAAGCCTAGGAAAGTGAGGATATTTAGAATAGACACCAATCAATAGAGAAACCTTATAATAAAGGTGGACTTATTAAATTGGGAGAAACTGAAGATTTAGCTGCATAATTAAGATCTATTACGAAGAAATTTGAAGATTTGATTGTAATGAAAACTTAAACAGTTAAGGCAATAGAAGTTCCGGAAGTTTATGATATTTGTGAATTACAAGGACACGTAACTCGCGAATATCGAACACTTCTCGCTTTTAAAGAAGTATTAAATGAATAAGCTATTGCCTTTAACATCATTCCTCAACTAGCAAATAACCCATATTTACAAACATATAACACTGGTTGGAGGAACCATCCAAATCTTCAATAGAAGCAGAATCCTTAATAATAATTTCATCATCGAAATAAGTCACCCACTAATCCACCACAACAATGCATCCAACCTTCTAGCCAACCTTCGGTGGACCAACCACCACCGAAGAGATTTCTTGCAGATATAACAGAGAGTGGATCAGATGATCCAAGCACAACAATAATTTATTCAGTCGCAACAAACTATCAATAGTCAGAATGCGATGGTTTTTAGTGATATCCGATCATATACAAGCCACCTTAGTTCTGCATTGCAAACAAAGGAAAAAAAGTAAGTTACCATCTCAACCGGAGGCCAGAACTATAGATAGAGTCAAAGGTATAAACATTACTACTTCTTCCATTAAAAATAATATACCTGAGATAACTACCGCAATAAGTTTGATAAGTGGTAAAGTGCTAGATGAGCCTATTTCAAAATAAAATACTGAAAAGAAGCAGGACAATAATTCAGTACAATAATCTGAAAAAGACAATTCTACAAAACCCATTTTCACAAAACATAAACCACTTATACCATTTCCTCAAAGATTAAAAGCAAAAAATATTAATGCATCTTATGTTGATATTTTAGAATTTTTCAAATAGGTACAGATCAATATTTTTGCTAGAAGTAATCAAACAAGTCTCCTCATATGCAAAATTCTTGAAGGACTTGTGTACCATTAAAAAGTGTCACAACGTACAGAAGAAAGCATTTCTCACGGAACAAATAAGTGTATTATTTCGTTCTGAAATACCTCCTAAATATAAGGATCCTGGATGTCCCATTATTTCTTGTGTGATAGGTCAATATATGTAGAAAAAACATTCAAAAATTTGGGGGCTAGTGTAAGTATATTACCATATTCATTTTACAAGTACATAAATTTAGGAGAACTTAAAGTTATACCGATCACACTATAATTAGCTGGTAGGTCAGAAAGTTATCTTGAGAGCATCGCGAAAGATATTTTAGTGCAGATTGAAGATTTTATTTTCTAGTGGACTTTATAATTATCAACACTACACCTGTAAAAAATTCACGTCTTCATATTCTTATTACATTCAGACGTTCATTTTTAACTATGGCTAATGCCAGTATAAATTGTAAGAATAGTGTGGTGAAGTTTTCATTTGTAAACATGACCCTTGAACATAATGTTTTTGTATTACCCCAATATTCGAGTAACCTGTACTTCTCTTTTGAGTCTGATCGTGCCGAATAAGGTTATCGAAGTCAATTTTAGATACCGAAATAAACTTTAATGGATGTAACTTAAAATTTGCAACCCCAAATGATATTCGGTTTTTGCAATAATTAGATTTTCAATATTTAGAATTTTTAGAGATTTTCCTTACGAGGCCAAAAAACACTTCGAAAATTACTAATTTAATAATATTAAAATTATCCTTCTAAATACTTTGAAATTTTGGTTCGTTTATTCTGGACATCGAAATGATAAACGAGTAATTTTGTAGTATTTCTCTCGTTGAGCACTATGACCTGCATTAAATTGGTAGCATTTGGAGAACGTTATAAAGAACCGAAATAATTAAATTATTAAATAAATATTTAAAATAATTAATTAAATTATTACATGTTAGTTGGAGGAGGGTTGGGCCTGATGAAAGGGCGGTGGCCTCTCAGAGAGCCAATCAGCATGGAGGGGGAAGGTTGAGGAGATAAAAATAAAAAATAAATAAACCACTCACTCTCCTCACTCTCTTCTCATTCTGTCTCCTCTAATTATTTCTTCTATCACTCTCTACTCTCTTCTCACTCTCTCTGCCTGCACCAACAAAACCGAAAAGAAAAAAAAAGAAAGAAGAGAAGAACAGGAGAAAAAGAAAGGAGAGAAACAAATCGAACCGAGGATTCAGGATAAGTAAAGGCAAGTAATACTGCTATTTTCGTTCGTTTAATTATTTAATTTATATTTATTTTTGATACGTAACTTATTTAGTGAAAATGCTCGGTTTACATTTTGGACTATTGATTGACATTGATAACTGAATCAGATTATTGAATCAATTTTGATAAAATATATTGTGATACAATTGTGTACTAACATATATAATTCTACAACTCATGTGTAGTCATGGAAACACAAGCATGTTAATATGAATTGAAAAACACTTAAAAATGAAAAGAAAATTAACAAACAAAAATAAAATAAATCATGTTGTGATATTTATAAGTCATGTACATAATGTATTATGAATCCGGAGGTAGGAGAAACTGTACGATGGATAACATGATGTGTGATGTGTAATAATTATTAATGATATAGTGTATTATATGATTCTTGCATGAATGGTATAGTTTATGTGATACATGACACGTAATTCGTGATATATATACACTTGAATCCAATACATGACATGTTCAAATGAATTTTTTTAAATACTTAATATTCGATGAGCATGACTATTCATGAGAACATGATAACAAATTTCTTGTATCTTGATTACATGATATGAAGTATTTTTGTGATACGTGTATACATGATTTTGAATTTTGATTCCTGAATTCTTATTTCTCGTGATAAGAACATATACACAGTTTGACTTAGCAAGCCATGTATTCCTATTAATTCTTGTATATCGTGTATTATTGACATAGGGACTGGGAGAAACTTCATAATAGATAAGAACTGTATTGTATAAGAAACTTTTTGGCCAAATTATTGATTAGGGCCGGGATTTTTTACTGCAGCGGCATGGGTGATTACTAGATTACCAATTAATAATTGATACCCCGAGTGCTATATCCGTTACTATAATACAGTATGAAATTGATTGTAATACCTAGCGGCATGTCATGGTTCAACACCATAAAAACTGTATTGTATAAGAAACTTTTTGGCCAACTTATTGATTAGGGCAGGGATTTTTTACTGCAGTGGTCTGGGTGATTACTAGATTACCAATTAATAATTGATATCCCGAGTGCTATGTCCGTTACTATAATACAGTATGAAAATTGATTGTAGTACCTAGCGGCATGTCATGGTTCAGCACCATGAATATTGAGGCCGGGTCCCGAGTATGCACGGGCACTTGTACAATACGAAAAATTGCACGCTATATTATCCATCATTTTGTTTCAAATGCTAATAAGGACTTGACCTAGACTTGACATCTTTACAAAATATTTACTTGCTATTGCAAAATGCACAGTCTTGCTTATTTTATTTTTTATTATTCATGTGACATGTTTAACACTATCACGATTTAAATGCATACTTTATCTCTAGTACTGTGGTAATACATATATTTTATTTTTGTGTTACTTGCTAGATTTAATCCTCTGGGTTTCGAACCCAGGTTTAATTAGTGAAGAAGGAAAACTAGCCCCAATTAAAAATCCGTACTTCATTGACCAGACTAGGCGACAGTAGTTAAGTGAAATACCTATAGAGAACCTTTATATATATTAGTTTATATTTCTTTTGTTTGGACACTATTTTTCTCTTTTGTGTTCATATTCAGAACAGTGAACTATCTTATATATAGCTAACTCTTTGTATAAATGAAATCTTTTCAGTTTTAGATATGTTATTTATTCATCTGATTGTGATAGTAGTTACAGTTATTCTAAGATCTTGTGACTGTTGGATTGTCTAGTCCAATTCTAAGTAGCGTCCCCCGTTTTGGAAAGTAGCTGAAAAACATGGGTGTTACAGGGTGGTATCAGAGCCTAGGTTTAGGTGAAAGACCATATGACTATTGCCAAATCAGAACATATTTGTAACTTATCCTTGATAATTATTTATTATTCTTTAACATCCATCTAATCTAGTATCGTACTGTCCTATTGTTTCTTATTTGTTTGAGATATCTATCTGCTCTAGTATCGTGTCTATCCTAATATATCATATTTGTTTGAAATATCCATCTTTGGAATTACATTATTGAATTCTATTTTGTCCATTGTGGAATAATATCAATCCAATCTTCAACGAATATATCCCTTAATGGTTAATGGTAGATAATTTTATGCCAACTTGCTAATTATGGATGGAAGGGGATATGATGTTATCCTAAGTATAGATTGACATGTGGTGATAAGTTGTAATAGAAGAAAAGTAATATTTCATATTTATAACTGTCCAGAGTAGATTTTATTGGTGGAAATTAATGCTTAGAACAAGTAGAATCTAAGGTATCCTTAAAGGGAGAAGTTTTAGAAGCTACAGAAGTAGAAAAAAAATGAATAAAGAAAAATGAAATGATCCCGATGGTATCAGAATTCTTAGATATATTTCCTGAGGAGATATTTGGACTACCAATAATAGAATTTATTATTGATATTATCCCTAGAGCTAAACCAGTTTGTAAGCCACCTTATCGAATGTGAGTTGCATAATTAGAAGAAATTAAGAGACAAGCAGACAAATTATTGAAGTTAGATTTTGTGAGACCTAGTGTTCCATCATAGGGAGCTCAGATATTATTAGCAGGAAAGAAGGATGGGAGTTGAAGATTATGTGTGGACTATAGGGGTTTGAATGCAGTAATACTTAAGAATAAATATTCATTACCGAGGATAAGTGATCTATTTGATCAACTAGACGAAGCAAGAGTATTCTCAGGGATAGATTTTCATTTAGGATTCTGTCAAGTAAAGGTCTGAACAGAAAATATTTTAAAAACTGTATTTAGAACCAGACATGCTCACTATGAATTATTGGTGATGTCGTTTCTAGTGACTAATACTCTAACAATATTTATAAATTTGATGAACCATAATTTTGTTCAGTATCTAGATAAATTTGTATTAGTATTTATTGAGGATGTATTAATTTAATCTAAGAATAGAGAAAAACAGGCTGAGCATTTGAAGATAGTTTTGCAGACTTTTAGAGAGCAAAACCTATATGGAAAATTGAACAAATATGAAATTTGATTAGATAAATTTGTTTTTCTGGAAACATAGTTTTTGGCGACGGTGTATTACCGACCCTAAGGAGATATGAGCCATGATAGATTGATATGTATCAAAATCAATATTGAAGACTCAGAATTTGCTGGAACGACTGGATATTATTGAACGTTTATATAGAACCTTGCAAGACTGTATCACTTTAAATAAACAAACTAGAAAAGAGTGGAATATTTCTGGAAGAAGAGTGTGGCAAGGTATTTGAAAAGTTGAAATGAACGCCAACAACAATACCTGCATCATCCATTTCTGGACAACCCTGAAGACATGAGGGTTTATAGTGATGTTTCAAGTCAGAAACTATGACATATGTTGATATAGAATAGAAGAGTAATTGAATTTGGATCTTGCCCTTAGCTTTCCTGAGAAAAGAGAAAAATAATGTCATGCTTGTATTTTTTTGATAATTGGAGAGACTAAATATAGGGGACATGGCCTTGAGTATGTACTTTTTTGAGGAAAAAAGAAAGAAAAAGAGAGAGAAGAGTTAAGACATAAATATTGATGAATTACAATAATCGATATTGGTAGACTTGGTAAAGTAAGCATAGTTGGTGAGGTTAATTAGGTAAATAGACTAGGAAATATGGAACAAGCTGAGTGAAAGTGGGTGTAGAGGATATAAGGAGGTCTTAGAAGCCTAAAGATTTTGTAAAATTAGTCAGATTGAAAAGTAGACAAGAAATTAATGACTAACTATATTAAAAGAAGGCAAATTTTATCAAGGCAGAACACGACATTATATCTTGTTACTCAAATTAGGCTTATCTTTCTAAATAATTGTCTTATTTCATTATTTTTGTTGGTCATTCCCATTTGACATATTGTATCTTTCATCTGAATAGTTTCATAATATGATTCATGTCTTTAGCCTTTTGTACATCACAAGTCTTATTAAGTTGGTGAAACAATTGTAGAGATATATTCTCTGACGCCAGCAGTTACAGTCGCTTGATAAGATGGTTGTGTGTGATTGAATTTTGTATCTAGTCTTGAATTCATTTCTTATCTTGTATCCCTATCATTCATAGTCTTGTTACATCGGTATTTCAATAGTTTAGATTTATTTTTGCTTCTAGAGTCGATTACAACATGTTATAGGGCATTGGGAATAAACTCTTCAAAAATGTTTATCATATGTATCTTTCTCATTATTTAATCAGGATGGCATGACACTCCAAATTAGTAGCAGTTATTCCTGATTAAGCTTTATATTACTTTTGTATTCCTTCACCCAAATAAAATTTTAAGAATAAATTGAAAAAATTATTTATCCATTATCATTCCTATCAAAAAAAGGATCGTTCATAATGTATTTTATATATCATAATTGAGAAAGCGCTTAGCTAGAAGTACAAAGAAGTGGATCTATTAAAAGTGGATTTGAGATCGGGTCTAAAATATAAGAAACAACTTGTAACAATTATTAAATGATGGGAGAATGTCTTGAAAAATTAAGTAATACCATTAGTTATTCTTTCAAGAGATGCATAATCACTGAGAGGTTCCATTCGAGAACTAGGAAAAAGATATCATGAAAAAATACCCTTACCTTTATCATGATCAGATATGCCGATTGAATTTCGAGGATGAAATTCTTTTGTTAGGTGGATAGGATGTAATACCGTAATATTTGAGCTACCTGTATTTCTCTTTTTTAATCTGATCGTGCCGAATAACGTTACCAAAGTCAATTTTGGATACCGAAATAAACTTCGGTGAATGTAACTTAAAATCCGCAACCCCAAATAATATTCGATCTTCGCGATAATTAGATTTCTAATATTTAGAATTTTTAGAGATTTTCCTTACGAGACCTAAAAATACTTCCAAAATTATTAATTTAACAATATTAAAATTATCCTTCAAAATACTTTGAAATTTCAGTTTATTTATTTTGGACAATGAAATGACAAACGAGTAATTTTGTAGCATTCCTCTCATTGAGCACTACGGTCTGCATTAAATTGGTAGCATTTGGAGAATGTTATACGGAACCGAAATAATTAAATTATTAAATAAATATTTAAAATAATTAATTAAATTATTACATGTCGGTTAGAGGAGGGTTGGGCCTGATTAAAGCACAGTGGCATCTCAGAGAGCCAATCAGCATGGAGGGGGAAGGTTGAGGAGATAAAAATGAAAAATAAAAAAAATAAACCACTCATTCTCCTCACTCTCTTCTCATTCTCTCTCCTCTAATTATTTCTTCTATCACTCTCTACTCTCTTCTCACTCTCTCTACCTGCACCAACAGAACCAAAAAGAAAAAAAAGAAGAAGAAGAGAAGAACATGAGAAACAGAAAGGGGGAGAGAAATATATCGAACCGAGGATTCAGGATCAAGCCGAGACATGTAACACTGCTATTTTCGTTCATTTCATTATTTAATTTATATTTTTTATATGTAACTTATTTTGTGAAAATACTCGGTTTATAGTTTGGACTATTGATTGACATTGATAACTGAATCAGATTATTAAATCAATTTTGATAAAATATATTGGGATACAATTGTGCACTAATATCTATAATGCTACAACTCATGTGCAGTCATGGAAACACAAGCATGTTAATATGAATTGAAAAATACTTTAAAAATGAAAAAAAATTAACAAACAAATATAAAATAAAATAAAATAAATCATGTTGTGATATTTATAAGTCATGTACATAATGTATTATGAATCCAGAGATGGGAGAAACTATACGATGGATAACATGATGCGTGGCATGTGATAATCGTTAATGATGTAGTGTATTATATGATTCTTGAATGAATAGTACAGTTTATGTGATACATAACACATAATTCGTAGTATATATACACTTGAGTCCAATACATGACATGTTCAAATGAATTTTTTTAAAT
Source organism: Dracaena cambodiana (assembly GCA_036321105.1). Lineage (NCBI taxonomy): Eukaryota > Viridiplantae > Streptophyta > Magnoliopsida > Asparagales > Asparagaceae > Dracaena > Dracaena cambodiana. Next base: position 8,184,219 of record JAYEPQ010000013.1, on the reverse strand, counting down.
ACTTAATACTTGATGAGCATGACCATTCATGGGAGCATGATAACGAGTTTCTTGTTTATTGATTACATAACATGAAGTATCTTCGTAATACGTGTGTACATGATCTTGAATTTTGATTCCTGAATTCTTGTTTCTCGTGATAAGGACATGTATACAGTTTGACTTGACAAGCCACATGTTCTTATTAATTCATGTATATCATGTATTATTGACATGGGGATTTGAGGAAACTGGATAATAGATAAGAACTGTATTGTATAAGAAACTTGTTGGCCAATTTATTGATTAGGGCCAGGATTATTTTACTGTAGCGGCCTGGGTGATTACTGGATCACCAATTGGTAATTGATACCCCGAGTGGTATTTTCATTACTGTAATACACTACGAAAATTGATTGTAGTAGCTAGTGACATCTCATAGTTCAGCGCCATGAATATTGAGATCGGGTCCAGATATGCACGGGCACTTGTACAATACGGAAAATTGTGCGCTATCTTATCTATCATTTGGTTTCAAATACTAACAAGGATTTGACCTAGACTTGACATCTTTACTAGATATTTACTTGCTTTTGGAAATAACATGCACAGTCTTACTTATTATATTTTTCATTATTCATGTAACATATTTAACACTATCATGATTTAATTGCATACTTTATCTCCAGTACTGTGGTAGTACATATATATTTTTCTTATGTTACTTGCTGGGTTTAATCTCCTGAGTTTTGAACCCAGGTTTAGAAAGCGAAGAAGGATAACCAGTCCCAACTAAAAACCCGTACTTCATTGACCAAACAGAGTGACAGTAAGCAAGTGAAATACCTTCTACAGATCCTTTGTATATATTTGTTTATATTTTTTTGTTTAGACATTGTTTTTCTCTTTTGTGTTCATAGTCAGAACAGTGAGCCATCTTATATATAGCAAACTCTTTGTATAAATGAAATATTTTTTATTTTAGACGTGTTATTTATTCATCTGATTGTGACAGTAGTTACTGTTAGTCCAAAATTATGTGACTGTTGGGTTGTCTAGTCCAATTCTAAATAGCATCCCCCGTTTTAGGAAACAGCTGAAAAATGGGGGTGTTACAGTTTTCAATGTTTATAAACAGCCAAACATTGATAATGATGAATTGTAAAATATCAATTATATTGAACAAATCCTTATGGAAGGAGATATCGTATCATTGTGCATGTTTGATCCCTTAAAGCTGGCATTAAAAATGAACGATGATTTTATTGATTATCTCAAATCCCAACATATCATTGAAATTATAAAACATTTAGCTAATGCTCAATGTTCAAATATTATGGATTGGATCCCAAAAGGGAAGTATATGAAGAGTTATCTCAAAACACAAAGAAATTAATACTATTTAATATCCAAGCACCAATACTTGAGCTAAAACTGCTACCTGAAGATTTCAAGTATACGTTTTTTGGACCTTAAAAAACTTTTCCCATGGTCATCTCAACTCATCTTGATGAGAATTAGGAAGAGCAACTACTATAACAATGGAAAGTATAAGGGAGCTCCATGGATGGAATATGAGGGACATTAAAAGTATGAACTCATTATTTGTGCATGTTGCATCACTTTGGAAGATAAAGCCAAGCCAATAAGGTAAATGCAATGAAGATTTAACCTTGTCATGAAGGAAGTGGTTAAACCAGAAGTATTGAAACTTCTTGATGCTGGCATCATCCATCCCAATTTCTGATAGTAAGTGAGTAAGTCTAACCCAAGCTGTTTCGAAGAAAAAGTGGGGTAACAGGTTTTAAAAACAAGGATTGAGAGATGATATCCACTCGCACAACTACGAGTTAGTGTATGTGCATTGATTATAGAAAACTGAATCAAGTAACACAAAAAGTTAACTTTTCATTACTATTTCTTGACCAAGTATTTGAGAGAGTTGTTTGGCATGAATTTTATTATTTTCTCGATGGTTATTCTAGCTAATATTAAATTGAAATTACTTTAAAGGACCAAGAACAGACAACTATTACCTACCCCTTTGGCACATTTGAATTTAGAAGAATGTGATTTGGATCATGCAATGCACCCGTAACATTTCAAAGATTTATAATAAGTATTTTTAGTAACATGGTTGAAGATTATCTAGAGGTATTTATGGATAATTTCTCTATATTTAGAAATAATTTTAAATTTTATTTGGCTAATTTAAAATCTATGCTTGAAAGATGTCAACAGAAAAATCTACTCCTAACGGGAGAAATACCACTTCAGTCACAAAAGGTATTGTGCTAGGCTATATAGTTTCATCTAAAAGGATGGAAATAGATAATGCTAAGGTTGAGTCTATTTTCAAAATACCAATACCCAAAATCGTGAAAGATATATTTTCGTTCTTAGGATATGCAGGTTTTTTATAGAATGTACATAAAAGATTTTAGTACTATTGCTAGACCCATTTCTTACATTCTTGCATGAGATGTGCAGTTTGAATAGACACAGGTATGTCAAACAGGTTTCAAAACCCTCAAGAAGATGCTCATTACATCACCAATCATACAACCTCTGGATTGGTCACTTCCATTCGAGATTATGTGCAATGCAAGTGATTATACAAGTAGAACAGTACTGGGGCAACGAAGAGATAAAAGCCCTACATGGTCTACTATACTAGTAAGACTCTCAATGATGGTAAGATAGATTATACGATAACAGAAATGGAGTTTCTAGTTATACTTTTTGCTCTTGATAAATTTCGTTCATATATTTTGGGCTCATGTGTAGTTGTTTTTATAGATCATTCGGCGCTCAAAAATCTTTTGTCAAAGAAAATGCAAAGCCATAACTAATCCGATGAATACTACTGCTCCAAGAATTCAATTTTGAAATTAAATTCAAAAAGAGAGTAGAGAATGTAGTTGCTTACCACCTCTCTCGACTGATTTTTGATAATGATAAGCTACAATTAGAGACTCGTTCCATGATGCACAGCTATTTTCAATCAGAATAACTCTCTGGTATGATGATATTATCTTTTTTTCCTATTGCAAGTGACATGCCTAATCATTGGAGTGCTCAAGACAAGTGACAATTCTTACACAAGGTACGTCATTTTTTTTCGACGACCTTTACTTATTTAAATATTGCTCAAATCAAATCATTAGGCGTTGTATGCCTGATGATCAGATTCAAAGTATAGTTGCCTTTTGTCATACAAAAGCATGTGGGGCCACTTTTCGTTTAAAAAGACGGTAGTCAAAATATTTTAATGTGGATTCTATTAGCCTACTATGTTTAGAGACACATATGAATTTTGTAAACGATGCGAGTCATGTAAAAAATTAGGAGCATTAATAAGGGAGAGTGATATGCCTCTAACACCTATATTTACAATTGAGATATTCGATTGTTGGAATATAGACTTTATGGGACCATTTCCTATTTCTAATGGATATGTTTATTCCTCATAGTGGTCGATTATGTCTCTAAATGGATAGAAGTTACAGCATGTAGAAACAATGATCAACAAACTATTATCAAATTTATAAAAAAACATATATTGTCCAGATTTCAAGTTCTTAAAGCTATAATAAGCAATAGAGTTCTCATTTTCTACAACAGAACTTTTGAAAATTTGATAAAGAAATATCACATAATGTACAAGATTTCTATTCCTTATCACCATAGTTGAATGGACAAGTCGAACTGGTCAACAAGAAATCAAGCGAATCTTAGATAAAATGATTAATCCGTCTCACAAAGATTGATTATGTACACTAATCAATACTTTATGGGCTTACCAAACTGCATATAAAATATCCTTAGGTATGTCTCCATACAGAATAGTCTATGAAAAAGCTTGTCATTTTCTTGTAGAGATGGAGTACAAGGTATATTGGAAAATCAAATCAATTAATTTAGATCTCAATTCAGCTGATCTATTATGCAAATTATAAATAAATGAGTTGGAAGAGATAAGACATGATCCATATAATAACTCATGCATTTCGAAGGAAAAAAATGAGAACATGCCATGATCACCTTATTACACGATGTGTTTATTATTCTTCTAACAAAGTCCTTCTATATGATTCATGCCTTTATCTATTTCCCAGAAAATTGCATTCACGATGGACTAGATCGTTCATAGTTAGAAATGTGTATCCGCATAGCACAATCGATATCGAAAATTCTAAAAATTGTCATAAATTTAAAGTAAATGGAAAATGGCTGAAGCATTATTTGGAATTCTTGAAGCACGTAGAAAAATCTCACTATCTAGTGGATCCTCCGACATCTCATTAGTACGAGCTAAACATAAACACAGTATATATAATTGTATATTATGTACTAATAATTTTGTTTTGTAGTTGTTACGTCATGAGTACCACACCGAGGCAATTTCTAAGTGCTCTCTATTAATTTTTATTTGTTCTTGATTAATTAAATAGATATGCCAATTCATTGAAGACAGTACACACTTTAAGTTGGGAGGAATTGCTTACAAAAGTATCTTACTTTTGATATCCATAATGTTTTCAACGATTTTGTTTTAAAAAAATTCCGTTTCTTTTTCAAGATTTTGACATTTTCAAAATAAAAATCTTTCGTAGTTACTAACTTTAGAATTAGGAGTTAACTTGAGTTTATAAATAATTTTAGAATTAGGAATTAATAACTAGTTTTTAGGAATAACATTAGTTTAGGAACTAACACTCAAGAAAAAAATAAAAAAAAAAAATTTGGTTTGACGCAGCTCTCAACAGAGAGCAACTGTCAAAACTGCTGTCAAAGTGGCTATCGGCAGTCATCAACTACAATGCAATTTCTGCTCTATCCGAGAGCGACTGTTGAATCCGTTGTCAAAGTGGTTGTCGATAGCTATCGACAGATAGCCTAAGTTATAATAGATTTTTGAGTTTCTTTTTCTCTACAACCAAGCCGTAGTCTCCTTTCTGCAGCAACCACTTTTCAATGGCTAAAATCTAATGCTGCGCATTTCGTTTCAAATTTTTAAAGATCTCTAAGAAAGTAAGTCTTCTTCTCTTTGGTTTTTGTTTGAATTGATCTTCGTAAAAAATAAATTTTTGTTTCAAAAATCTAGATCTATGATTTATATGAACAAATTTGAGTAAACTGAAGATAGATCTTTACTTCTTAATAGATTTGGAGTGGTTTAGATTTTTTTTTTTTTTTTTTTTTGTGATTTTTGTCAAATTTTTTGGAATAATTGATAATATATGCTAACTTAAAGGTAAAACAAATAAAAATCTCAACTTTTTAGCATAACAATTCATTGGTTACTTGAATAATTAACATATATCAAATTCATACATTAATAGTAAAATTAAAGTAAAGTTTTATTTATCTTTAAAAAGAGAGATTAGGAATTGTAATCATACAATAAAATAAGAAAGAAAGGGGAAAGAAAAGAAATTAAACAAAAATAAAAATAGAAATAGAATATAATATGTGTGTTGAATTCATGCATAATTTTGAGAAATAATAATATTATATTAAGATGTATTTTTTGTGATTATTTTTAGGATGCGACCAAGGAAGCAAAAGGCTGAGAATAGATTCTTCAAGCTCACCTTCTCCACAGAGATACAAAGCTGTAAAGGCAAGCAAGAAACTATTGGAGAAATATAAGGAATTCAAACTCTTGTTCAAACGAGTGGTTGATTACTCGAAGATACACGAAAGACTTGCCTTCAGAGCACAAATGTAGGTTGCATGATTAGAAACATATATAATGCATAGACACACGCTAGCATGCAAAGAAATCGTGCAAGAATTTTATACTAATCTGCAACTGGCACTTGGGGATCAACATGCATACTCAATAGTAAGGGGTAAGGAAGTCCCATTCACAGGACAAGAGATCTTAAGAGCCATTCCTGTACACGATCTGCCTAAAGAACACCCATCATTTGTTAACATAGTGAATGAAATACCAAGCGACTTCCGCCGGTTCAAAGAACTCTGCGCTAACCTCAGCGATGTTGTATTTAATGAGAGTTTCTTAAAAGTGCGCTTCGTGAGACAAGAGTATGATTTGGTAAGCCTATTTATTAAATATAACATCTCACCATCCTCTGCAACAATGAAATTATATTCAATACACGTGGTATTATTAAATATGATTCTGGAAATGTGCCCATTCGATGTCGCCTCCATCATGCACTTTGCAATAATCCAATGCATGGGTCAAGCCCATGAATGTATCTAACATCCAAGATTGGCAAAGACAAACCTAGCTCTGCCATCTTTACTAATGAAAATTTGCATGAACAATGGGATCAATTTGTCATCAACCGACACATTTGAAAGACTCATGCAACCATTTACGAATATGACTATTTGAAGGAGCATGAGCGCTTAACATGCCCAGCAGGAATAGCAGGCAAAATAAGAGCAGCATCAAGCTGCTGACCTGCCGGCTGGCCCTAGAAAGCAACAACAAGAACAAGGAGGTATAGCAGCTGCGGCGGCCCAACAAGAAGAGATTGCACTCCAAACTCTGAATGAGTTGATAATAGGAATGACTAACACATTCGACGAAAAGGTTGCACATCATCGAGACTCAGCAAATCTGAACCGAGCGTCATCAACAACGTCAATATCGCCTTCTTATCAAAGTATTTAGACAAATGGTCGGCGAGAATGCCCCTGTTTCTCTCGATAAAGATAAAGAGACGAGCTAGGGGACCATAGGGTTCCGCCAGTATCAAACATGCGAGTGATAAAAAGGTAATCATCAACAGCATCATTGATATCGACTACTTGAGGGAGTGAATTTTTTGAAGAAACATCAAAAGCTAGGTGTTCTCCACCCTTAACCTCTTACATTATTTCTTAGTGCATTGCTTACATAATTATATTTTTGATGCACTGAGAACATTGCATAATTTAAATTGTGGGTGGGATAAATATAATACACTTTACTGTATTATAACTAACTAACATATTTAAAAAAAAATAAAAATTCTTCGTGTCTTTGAAGTAGAAAAATAAGGTTAGAACTATTTTACATTGCATATTTATGAAAATAATATCTTAATATTGATAATTACATGATAGTAGTTTTTATGTAATCTTAACTGAGATTTTAAATCCGACAATAAGATAAATGGGTTAAGATTTGAATATTTTATGTACTCTAAACACTTACATAATGAGTCATGAAAAGTTGACAATAAAGAAAAAACTTAAAAGGAAAGCCTATCCTATATATAAAAAAGAAGAAGAAAAGGAAGTGAGTCTAGTATTAAGGCAATATATTTCGAAAAAATAAATAAATATATAGTATATATAATAAATAAGAAACAATACGCGTTAAGTAGTTGGGCTCATGCACCTCGATAAACGTGCATAGGGATAGTAATGGACGCATCCATGGGTTAATTTTTGGCTCACTCTATACAAAATTTTGAATTAAAATAAAAATTCTGTTTTTCTAATTCAAAATTTTGTATAGAGTGAGCCAAAAATTGGCCCATGGACACGTCCATTACCATTTGCGTGCATATTCGCATGAACAATACTTAGGTACTTTATGAACATGAGCTAAGTAATTGGACATTTATGCCTCGGTAAGTATGACTGTTCACATAAATGACAAGTGTTTATAAGACATTTAATATATATATATATATATATATATATATATATAAGTTTGATTGGAGTTCGAGACTTGACAAGGTTTATATACACAATCACAAAAGTGTATAGGTGAGGGTAATTGAAAGTCAAAGTGTATCTACGATACGATTTAAACGATCATAATAGATACATAAAGGTGTTAGATTATAAGTGATTTATTAAGTTTGACATCTTTATATATATATCTATGTATGTATCTCTAATTGAGGTTGATATGGAAAAGAAATGAAAAGAAAAAAATAATATTATAGGTAGTTAATAATATGATACTAATATTTTTCTTTTTCTTTATTTTACACTTATTCCTATTTTTTATTTTATTTATTTCTTGAACTCAAAGATTTCTTGATGTTTGTGGGTAATATTATTGGAAACCCTTACGAGATAACACTCGTCCACTATGGCAACCTAGGGGTTTAACGGCTTGTCGCACATGCTAAGTTCAATCGTGATTCCTACGAAAGTGAGTTATGATTTATTTTGTTTTTAGTTAGGTTTTTAATTTATTTTTTTAATTTATAAATTTGGTAGGGATTAGCAAAACTCAAGTTGGGGGGTATAATTACGCTTTAAAAATGTAATTATTTTAGTTTATTTTATGTAAGTATAATCCAATTTTGTTGATTAATACAAGAAATTAATTAAAAACTATTTTTTTAATTCAAATTCTCCACTATGATGTTTTTCTAGTGTTTTCTAGTATTTTTCAGGGTTTTATATACAAGAAAATCAAAGAATCAAAGCGTATCTTAAATATCAGTTTAGAATTGTGTTTTACAGGTCTGATTATCAATAGCTATCTATTGGTTGTCGACAGCCGTCGACTGTAAGTCAACTCGAGAGCGGCTATCGATAGGACTGTCAAGGCCACATCCGCAGGTTTGGTTCTTTTGGATATTTTTGAGAAAATATAGATTTTCTTTATAAATAGAATTCCTATTAGGATTTTGTAAGGTTATAAATATGCAATGTAATTCAGAATTATGTAATGCTTTTGAGTGGTAAATAATTTTTGAGTTTTAGTGATTCAAGATTTAGTTTTTATACTCTTTTATAGAAATCAATAAAAGAATTTCTTTTTCTTTATTTATGACTATGATGAGTATGAGTGGCTAAATTCTTATGTTGATTCAGATGGATATGAGTGGCTAAATTCTTATGTTGATTCAGATGGATATGAGTGGCTAAATTCTTATGTTGATTCAGATGGAATAACAAACCCTAGATAATTTACTAGTATATAATTTTTTATACTTATTCTTTTTAAATTATTCATGTAAATTTGATATTTTTTATTCCCTATTATCTTTAAAAGGATTAAGATATAATTTTGAATCTTTGATGTATTATTATCTGATAATATATTCATTACTTAGTTTTTGATATACCGTAGACTCTTTAGACACACGTATGGTTAGATTTTGAACGTTAATTTCTATTATTTATATTGCAATCTTTGAAAAACTCAAAACTCATATAGGATTAAGTGAGGAAAATTATTTAAAGTATCAAATTTGCAACTTTATTTAATTTTGTACTTCATTGATTTCGGTTGTAGAAAAACCATGTGATCTATGCAACTGAGACATAAAGTATAAATACATCAAGTAGATTATTCTAGGGGGAGTTACATTCATCTGACTGTTAATTTTATTTTAAGTAAATTTATGTCCTCTTTAGTTTAGTTCTAGTTTTAGTTAATAAAAATCCGATCTTTATTTTCTTTAGTTCCGTAATTTATTCTTTTTAGTATCACACAATAATCAAAATGATTCTCGAGAGAATAATCTTGGATTATTACTCTTGTACTACATGTCGATATTTTGCACTTGAGAGTGTACGATTTATATCGCAGTCAGTGTCATTCTATGAAAACCATATCAGTGTGGTATGTTAGTAAGGACAATATAAGAGATATATGAATCTTAAAGCACAAAGTATACAAAATATCACATGAATTATGAATTACATGGTATGCAAAATGTAACATGATCGTGCATATGAACCACAAAGTACAAGATAAGCATAATATAACAGGAATCATGAAGTATATAATATATATAATATAACATAATCATGTATATAGGCTATAAAGTATAAAGTATGCATAAGAAAATATGAATAATGATGCAAATGTTATATATAATATAATTTGATCAATTAACTGGATGCAAATTTTGTCCTATTAGTTTAGAACAGAATGGTAGGAGTATTCATATATTTTAGGAGTATACCGTGCATACCATATACTATAACTACAAATACCGGTCCTCACATGAACCAGTCTGCCGTTAAACAAACAAATACTTGAATCCCAAATCCTATGCGTACTTGGGATCACGGCCTCAAACACCAGCCTCTACATGAGCTGGTCTGCCACTAAGAAAATTTAGAACCGATAGTGTCAGTCGACAAATTAGCGGATGCATTCCAAACAAAACAAAAGACTCCCACAATATGTGTTTCATTCCACCATTCATTTTTTCCATACTCACAATGTAGTAAATTCTAAGTATCAAGATATCATATGTAATAAGGGTGAATGAATCAATAGCAATGTGAAAATGGAACGACACACACGTCAATACTACCAAATACAAGAGTAATATCGACATGTGCACATAATATATTCACATGCGTGAGGTATCATTTTTAAGTAAGAATAACATGTACAAGTAATACCATTCGTAAACAAACATACATGCATGTATATTATATCACTAGTCAAGTGGCATATATACAAATATGGTATGTATGCCTAAAAATGAGCTATGATAGATCTGAACTCATCATGTATAGGAAATAATAATAGTGATAATAATAGTGATTGAACATATGCATGTGTGTATCATATCATGAGTCAAGTGGGACATGCACGAACAAAACATATATGCCTATATTGCACTATTCAGTAGACAACGAGATTTTCAGGTCTTGTTTGACTAAGATAAAAATAGAGTTAGAAGTTAAGATTTTACAATTATAGAGAATTCATTCATCTTTCTAATAAATCTTAAATGAGTTTAATTAGAGTTCTAGAACAAAAGTTATGGTTATTTTATCATGGACTTGCTACTACTGAGCTTCCGCAATAATAAGTGAATGTCTAAATTTGATTTGACCAAAAATAAAATAAATTTAGAGTCTAATATTTGATTCCATCCTACATAATTTAATTTTTTTCTAATAAATCTTGGAATGAACTAAATTGGAGTTTTAAAACAAAAGTTATGATTATTTTACCATATACCTACTGCTAATGAGTTTGCAGCAACAAGTTAACTTTCAGATTATTTTTTACCCTGATAAAATTTGATTTAGAGCCTAAAATTTTAATCAATCCTAGATAATTCACTTATCTTTTCAATAAATATTGAATAAATCAATTAGAGTCAAACCTAAAGTTATGGCTGATTTACCATGGGCTTGCTCTACTGAGCTACTGACCTGGTATAGCAGTCATAGCTGAACTTCCAGGTAATTTTCGGGTAGATAAATGGGTAAATTAGGCTTGCTGTAGTTAGATAAATTGTATTAGTGAATTATCTTTCTAACGGAAGTAGAATGAGGCCAATCGAAATTAAAATGCAAAAGTTACGAAAATTCTAGAATAGACTACTGCATATGTCAGGACAGCGATACAATATGTTCACATATGATATGTACGGTATGACACGTGCAGTGAAAATCAAGATAAATACAATTTTTTGCATGTATAGTCTTGAAATTAGATTAATAATATATCTAATATTATATGTGAGGAGATTATATTAAGAAAACATAAGTTTAAAGGATTTGAGAGTATATTTTTGTCCTTTTACCAAAATTGAGAAAGAATCGATATTGATACTATTACCCTTCACAAATTAAGAAATCTCCCAAAAATTATACTATGGAGGAAGCACAGATACTGCAAAAGATGTCTCCATATTGGTGGAGAAGTTTAGAGCTAATTTGAAGAAATAAAACTCAACAACAAAGCTCATAGAATAATATATTGGATTTTCAGTCCACTCTCAAGCTGAATATATGGCAATTTATTTTAGAGAATTGGAGAAAGAAATAGTTGGAGATATGAAGAGAAAATAAAGAGGAACATGAGATGAAGAAATTTGTTTTTTCTCAGATTTTTCTGGATTTATTTGATAGGTCAAACAGCTGCTGGAAGATAGGTTTGTTGTCATGTTAAAAACCCTTAAGTTTCAGTTTAATTATAAGTTTATAATTGGGTAATCTTCTGTCCTAAATTGATCAAATAAGGATGCTGGGCTGCGCTAGATAAATCTGACGTGGGTAAAAGGTTAAAATGGGAATTTTAGATTTAATTTGATTTTCTTAATTGGGTATTTGTCCGAAAATCGACCAATCTGAAATAATTCATTAAAAATATGAAAAAAATCCAAAGTAATTAGATAAGAGATCCCTGCTCTACGAAATTTGAAATTAAAAACTAAATTGAAAGATATAACTCTATTTGCTGAGTATTTGCCCATATCAGTGTCTAGACTCTCAAACTAATAAGAATGATACGGAATAAATCGATGCAAGAGTTTAAGGATTAAGGTCATAACACTGACATCGATGAAAGCCTCATCTCTGCCAATTAAGAATCATCGTCACTAATTGAGAAGGAACCTATGATGGATGTTGCGGAGAACCATCATTGAAAGAAAATAAAATCCGAGTCTAACTGGACTAAAGATAAGTTACTAGTAGACTGGAAATCAAGAGAGGAAAGCATGCAAAGATCCCAGCTCCTAGATGAATTAATTAATGTTAAGGGAGTAGTCCGGTTAAGTCCAAGGGCTCAAATCATCAGATCTAGCTGTGTTACCTGCTATATGTGGTAGAGATGCCACCATCAGCATGATGGAGGTAGTTATGGAACTACCAGTGATCTTCTTACCTTTCAAAGTCATTTTAGGTGCCATGAACTCTAGCAAAATTGAACGGGGTAGAAGAAGACGAAAGGAAAGTTTGAAAGAAGAGAGGAGCGAAAGTTTGCAGTAACTTCTTCAATTTCTTGGGTGAAATGAAATCCTATTTTATCTCAAGTGTATTTATAGAGATTGGGAGTGGAACTCATGCATCATAAAGAAGCCAGGTGCAACTATCGAGGCGACAATCCCACTTTCGCCAGCGCAACATAGTTAACCTTACTGACACAAGCACTGTCTGCTCCACCGATAAAGCCAAGTTCAACCCTACTGATTGATGGGGAATGGAATAAAATAAATTGTAATGTTTCGAAATTCCAAGTATTTCGAGGTAAAAGGGTAGTCCACCTCGAAAACCTTGAAGGGGGGTCTTATAAATGTAGAAAAAGTTCATGCAAAAATCCATTAATAAAAATGAAGATTCAAATTCACTTTCCAAACCAATGCATCGACTGAGGAAACAATTCATCTCTGCTAATGAAGAAAACATTTATGCCAATAAAGGTAAACTAGTCACACAAAAAAGTGATCCAGTCCATCTTCGTCGATGAGAAGGAAAATTTCATTTCTACTGACAAAGGAAAATTTCATTTCTACTGACAAAGGATTACCTCCGCCAACAAAGGATCACCTCTGGCGACAAAGGATATCTCCATCGACAAAGGAACTATCTCCGCCGATGAAGGCAAACCATCTCCGCTAATGGTTAGTTATTCAAACTCATCAGATCATGGATATTGTTCTGCTATGATCTCCACAAATTAATGGGAATGGAGAAGAGAAGAAGGCTCGACCAGAATTTCATCTTCTTCCTCAACTATGAAATAACCTCTAAAACTCATCTTTGGCAATGGTTAGTTACTCAAACTTATCGGTTACAATCTCCTACCTATAAAATAACCTCTAAAATAGCAGTAAAGAAGATCAGAGTTCAGTTCTTTAGAATCTAAGAGAGAAAAAGAAAAAAAGGATAACAAAAGAAAACTTGAGAGTTAATCTTCTTCCTCAACTAAATCCTTTGCCGAATAGCCAATGGAAGCAGGAAGGACCGCTCTGGTCATATTTCTGTTGTCACTCTACCCAGAAACTCTATTGTAATCTCTACTAGATTGTAAAGTGTCAAATTCTCTTTAATTAAAATTAAATCTTGAGATGTTGCAATTCTCAAATTTAAAAAAAAAAAAAAGTTGTTTCGCTTTGTCAGAAATGGCTTCCTCATCTTATGTTGTTATTAAAGATAAAAACAATTAATTCTAATATGTAATATATGTATAAAAATAAAAAATAAAATAAAAATTTTGTTCTCCATGTAAAGGGTGCCAATATTAAGAAAGTGAATGATTTTGGGTAAATATTTTACAATGAAGCTCCGATGATAAGTATTTTCTAATATTTTTTCATTGAAAACTAAGATCTGCCAATAAAATAACTGACACTTTAGACTATAAATAAATATGTACCCATTCATGAATACAATGAGTTATAAAAGTTAATAGGGATGGAAAGACTCTCTGGAAACTCTTATTTGAAAGAAAAAATAATAAAAAAGGAAGGTTTACTGGTACTAAGGCCAAGATCCTTCAAAGTAAATGAATAAAGAAACAAATATCAAGTAATTAGGTGTGTGTGCCTCAAGAAGCATTCATATTTACACGAATGGTATTTATGAACTAATAATATGAACCTAGTAGTCGAGCATTTGTGCTTTAAGAAGCATAAGCATTCACATAAACGGTAAATATATGTATTTGTAAAAAAAAAAAAATTGATAAGGGAATTCATGAGCCTTGACCAGAATTTGAAGCTAAGTTGATTCACAATGCACTCACACGGATGCATAGGAATAGATAAGGCTAAGAGTGTTTAGATAGGATCGAAGTATTCATAAAAGAGTCATAGAGATACTCAATTCGGAGTTGAACTTGAGAATTGCAACCTTAGAAAAGTTCATGTAATTTGAAATTTGGTTGAACTTGACTCAAAGGAAGGGAGGAAAAGAGATTTGTAATTTTAATTTTATAGTTTTTCATAGCTTTATGTTTTATTTATTTCTTTCCTTAAACCACAAATTCTTGATGTTTTTGGATAATATCACTGGAAACACTCATGAGATATCACTGGAAAACTCACGAGATATCACTCGTCTATTAGGATAACTTAGGGGTTTAAATACTTATTGCACTACTAAAAGCAATCATGATTTTTATGAAAGTGAGTTAGGATTTCTTTTCTTTTTAGTTAGGTTTCTTTTACATTTTCCTAGGTTGATATTTTGCTAGGTACTCACAAAACTCAGGTTGGGAAATGTGATTACGAGTGAAAAACACACTACATATATAATTCATACACTCGTAATCTAATTTTGTACTCAAATATGTGAAATTAATGATATTTTTATAAATATGAGTTCAATTCTCTATTTGAGCATTTGTTATAGCTAAACTAATTTATGGATATGTTTTTTTAGGATATTTTAGTGAAGATACAAAGAAAGGAGCGTGCACGATATTGGGAAAACATACATAGACAGATGGCTATTGACATCCATCTGAGCATTGTCGACATACATCAAGAAAAATAGAGATTGTATAATAGTCCAACAACCCTGAACATGCTATCAAAGCAGCTATAGAAGTCACTGTCAATAGTCCAACAACCCTGAACATGTCTTGTCAGAGTCGTTGTTGACAGCCATCTGAACAGATGCCCAATTTTGAATAGAAAGAGATCTTCCTTGCATCTAAAACACTAGGGATAGATAAATATGCCATAAGGAGTTATAAATACTAGTTGTATCAGAGATAGAGAGATATAGAGAGC
Organism: Dracaena cambodiana; assembly: GCA_036321105.1. NCBI lineage: Eukaryota > Viridiplantae > Streptophyta > Magnoliopsida > Asparagales > Asparagaceae > Dracaena > Dracaena cambodiana. Next base: position 8,168,815 of record JAYEPQ010000013.1, on the reverse strand, counting down.
TAGATTAATTTTCTTTTAATTTTTCAAAGAGAGTTTAAGCATTGTTACTTTTTGTGTTCTTTATACATTAGATAATAAAAGATTTTACATCTTTTTTATTTGATGACTATGAAGAATATGGATAACTAATTTGTTTTTGGTTTTGGATGATAAAACAAACCCTTGATCGAGGATCTATATGGCTTCTAAAATTGCTTTTTGGATTTTATTGTTTTATAATTTTATTATTAGTTTCCCTATCTATTTTTACTTGGTGATAATATGAACTTGAATTTTTGATGGCTTATTTCTTGATAGTATAATTATACCTTAATTTTTTATATGTCATAAACAATTTATGCATGGCACTTGCTTAGATTTTGAATAGTTATATCTATCATAGATCATACTTAGATTTAACTTCAAGCTTCATATAGAAATTAATCGAGGGAATAAAATAATAATAAAATTATCATATAAGTTTGTATATTTTTAAAGAATTATATTCTGGTTGAATAAAACCAAGTGTTCTATTCAAATAAGTAAATTAAACAACAAACTATCTAGTGATAAGATTTTGGGGGTGTTTCCTCATCCAAACCGACACTTCTCCTCATTGCTTCCAAACCACTCAAATATTTTATTTGCTTAAACCAAAACTTCCACCTTTTTCTTTAATCGTAACTTAGTATTTTCAATGTCTCCGCTCTAGACAAAGAATTCTAGACTAAACGATCTTATATTGACTCTCGAGTATTTCTTGATGATCTACGGAACTTGAGAGTTCACTAATCAGATTGCATCATGTAGGTCCGAGATCCATCTCGGTCGAACATCGTTAAATCTGTGTGTACTGTCTCCATAATCTTTGGTTAATTAGCTATTATTTAACCGATAAATTTTGGACTTGACAATTAACATTATTTATGGGAACAACTAAAACGTGGTTGAACACGATCTAGAACTTAGGCAAATCAACACCAAGTGCCTCCTTAGGACGATGAACTTGACACTAATATGGCGAAACATCAGGGGAATCTCAACATCTTGTATCTTATGCTAAACTCCAAGAGCTAACTCACCAGCTCACCAGGCAGATCAAGACGCTTACTCAAGCATTAACGAACTATAATTGGGTGACAATCCTCCTCCTCCCCTAACGTCCCTCATAGCCCCAAGGACTTAGATTGGCAATCTTCACCCAACATCAACTCGTGGGGAAGACTTCAAAGAGACAATTTGAGGACAACGACCACGAGTCCTCTTTTATCTTGAGATGGAGGCAAACTACTCCATTAGCATACTCAACTTTTGAGTCTAAGGAGAATGATCCCCTCTAAAGTTTGATCCTTGAAAAAGAATCGAAGTTCAAGATCTTGAATTTTAGGATGTATGACGAGAATACTGATCCCCACGTGCGCATCATCAACTATCAATATACTATGTGTCTCTAGGATGTATTTGACAAAGTCAAATGTGTAGCAGTCTCAATAACCCTTGAAAATGAGCCAAAAACTACTACAAACGACTGTCTTCTTGATCAATCAATTCCTTTAGTCAATTGCATAACATTCATACAACAATTTAAGATGTGTAGGGCTATCCAGAATAATCTGGCATCTCTCTTTCGGATTAAGCAGAGGCCTAATGAATCCTTCAAAACTACCTCAAGCAGTTTATAAAACCAGACTCTAGACTAAAAACTGCTCCTCCAACTAACCTTTACGATATTAATGAATGACATCCAATAAAAGGGGCTTTGAAAGTCCATCGTCAAAAGAAAGTCAAGTTCTTGTGAGCTACTCGAGCGAATTGACAAATACATCATTTTTTAGGACTCTCAATTTATATTCATGAACTTGCGTCAGTCAAGAGCTCCATAGGAAGAAATTCAGGAGAAAAAAAATCCAGAAAGAAGATGGAGTTCCTTGACACATCAGACTAGCAAGAAGCTGGGAGCTCAGCAACACTCCTCTAAGCATGCCTCAAACTCAGATCCTCATACAGGCCGAAAGGAAGGACTGTTAATGCACGATAGATGAAACCCACAATATTATTGTGATTGTTATAAGGATATTAGCCACACTACAAACATCGTTCCTAATTTAAGAGAGGCATAGAGAAACTCAGTAAGAAGAGTTATCTCAAGAGCGTTTTCAAGAAGACCACGACAATAGTCCAACAACACATAAGGTGGCAACTTTAAGTCAAAATAAGGACCTAAAAAGTGATAAGTTGAACTTTCTAGTGCTATCTCTGGAGGATTTGTTACTGGAAGAACATCTTATTCCACCTGTAAAAGATATGCTAGAATGGTAATGCCACTTAGAATGCTCCCAAATGCCTGAAAAGTCAAGAGATCATTTTCTTTGTCAGGGTTGGAAAGACATCCAAATTCCTCGTGATAATGATGTTGTAGTCATAACCACTAATATAGTCGGATATGAGGTAAGAAGAATTCTTGTCAATATGTGACGTTCAAGTGGCATCAATATTCCTCTTTGCATCCAAACAAGTGGTGTTTGAAGAGAAGAAGCTTAATAGAACTCTAAAATCATTAATTGAATTCAATGGGACAGAAGCTCCTATCATCAGGACACCCTTCTATATACAAATTTTGAGAAAGTTCCTTGGTGAGTTATTGTCATATTTGAACACACCATGTATGTTGCTTCACGTTACAACTCAGGAAGCCTTCCTTCAATGCCTTGGGGCTATAGTCTCAACTCATCATAAGTACATGAAGTTCCTAACTGAACACACAGTGAGGAAGATCTCTAACAACTATAAGACAACTAAAATCGTTACTTAACTGCTATAAAAGTAGGATATAAGGCCAAGTTCTACAAGATAAATGCTAAAAAACCTCTAGTGGGAACTCGACAAAATCAAAGAACATAGAAACTCTGGTGTTCTTGGTCAAGATCGAGGACCCCCGTCTCACTCTAGCCAAAAAACTACTCTAGCCTAACTTAGAGGTCTTGAAGAAGCAGTCCAGATCAGAGCCTCCCTCTAAAATCCCATTTGCTCTAGATTAATACATTTTCTGAGGAGCATCGTGGATATCTTCACGTAGATGCCCATAAACATGGAAGGGATTAATCGTATGGTCATCTCTCATAAACAAATGTAAACCCTTCTTATACCAAGTGTAATAGAAAGAGTGCAACATCGGCCCGATGAGAGGAATGTTGCGGAGGATGAAGTCAACAAACTCCTAACCGCTAGCTTCATATGTAAAATTCAATATCCAAAATGGCTTGCCAACATAGTGCTTGTTAAGAAAACTAATGGTGAATGTGTCGATTACACCATCTCAACAAAGCATATACAAAGGACTAGTTCCTCTTGCGAAGGATTGACCAACTCATAAATTCTGCATCCAACCAATAACTTCTCAGCTTCATGAATGCTCTTTCTGCTTATAGCTAAATTCAAATGGCCAAGGAAGACGAAACAAAAACTTGTTTATTATTGACCAGGTATGTACTGCTATAAATTAATGTCTTTCGGACTCAAAAATGCAGAAACAACATATCAGAGGACTTGAAACAAATCTAGAGAAGATATTTGCGATCCTCAACATGAAGATGTTTAGGACCATCCAAGACATACAATCTCTGAATGGAAAGCTCACTGCAATGAGTTGTTTTCTAGCCAAATCACAGAAAAGTCCCTACTCTTCTTCAAAATTTTTAGGGACAAAACTCAAAACTCACCATGCCAACAAAAAGAAGTCCAGATATTGAGTGGCTAGCAGTAGTGCAGAAGACATTCCCTAACTTTGCAAGTTTCTTGGTGTTTGGAGATTAATTTTCTGCTTTTTAGGTAATTTTATCCTTAGTTTATTTTAAAAGATAAATTAGTTAGGAAGCTAATTTTTTTAATGTGAATATACATATTTGATCTCTATTATACCAACAAAGAATTCTCATAACTTAATTACGTAATTAGATATAAATAAAAAAAATCCAATCCAATATTTTGTTCTTTTCCGAGCAAAAAAAAAAAACCTACCTTTTTCATTATTAATTAATTAATAATTACAAATACCATCAAACACAACTAGTCAAGTACTCCAAGTAAAAAACCGAACATGTAATAAATTATTTAGAAATTATAAGGAAAAAAAAAAGGGAAGCGACAAAGGCAAGATTAGAGCAGACCCCCCTTTCCTTAATTTTTTCCTGAGAGTTGCTAGATGTGCCCCATACATTTCCTAGTAAGTCCCAAGACAATGAGTCATACTATTTACAATTATTTTTGTCATTTATAATTTAGGAATAAAATTTTCTTAGTGAACCCTATTCCCTCTTCTCTCTTAGTCTGTTTTTCTTAGTAAGCCCCAAACCCTTAAACTTCCTCTCATTTTCGCGCAAGCTATTCAGAAAAAGAAAAAAATGGAGAAAAAGGGGAAAAAAGAAGTGACTCAAGGAACCCTAAATCACACACTAAATTTTCATCTCATCGATTGCATGTGATTGCTAACGTTTTCTTAAACTTTATGTGATAATTTATTTGCAAATCTGGTGTAGATATCTTTTTTGAGAGTTTTTGAGTAGATTGAAAAAGATGGACAATAATATTACAACATTGGTAAAAATCAATGAATCTCCTTATTTAGAGGTATGTTTAAAGCATTTATGGACTCAATAAACAGCTTAAGTTGAATGATTAATGAAGATGAAGATTTTTAAAGATTTTGGTAATATGTATAATTGCCGTGACTATTTTCTAGAAGTTGGGGCATAAACTCTGGTCAGGATAGCAATGCCGATCTAAGCAAATGCTGGTCGGGATTACTATCTTGGCTAGTAAAGAACTTATTCGAGATTGATTTCTTGAACTGCCTAATTTAATATAGTTTTAGCTATATATTTCAACCAAATGGATTGTGTTTGGTCTTGAATAATTTACATTAAAGTGTTGCATATCCATTGAAATCATTAATTTTTTTCGTTTATTATAGGTTCAAGAAACTATTGAAAATAGTGGAGTTATGGCCACAAACGCTGACGTTGATTATAGTTTGCATTTCAGTACTAGTCAGATATCTATAAGAGATTAATTTTATTGTATGGAGCTTGATTTACTATTTTAGAGGTTTTAATTGATAAATTAAATGTTTAGATTTTTGGAAGTCAAGATGAATTATCCCAGTGGGTTGGAGATATAGGTAGGAAACTTGGATTTGTGATAATGATTGTAAGGTCAGACAATAGTGGATGCAGTAGGCGGGTCGAATTTTTTTTGGTTGTGAAGGTGGAGAGAAGCCAAGATTAATGAAAACAGCTAAAGATGATAGTTTTAGGGAAAGTAGGAAGTGTGAATGCCCTTTCAGATTGGTGGGTCACTAGTAGACCTGTTTAATGGGCTTGACGGCCCGTTGGGCAAGCCCGGCCCGGCACCTCGGCTCGGGCCGTGCCCGAGCCGAGGCCGGCTATGCTGCCGGCACGGCCCGGCACAGATATTAATTTTTTTTTTAAAAAAAATAGCCGTTGGGGGAAATTGGGAGGGTTTTTGCAATTTTTTAATCCAATAATATCATCTGTTGGGAGAAATTCGTAATCCAATAATATCATATGTATTTCACAGAAAAAAGATAAGACAAACTAGTACATATTTTAATGAATTACATTATTATTTAGAGAGAGCTAATTATGAAGATAATGCATCCCCTGAAAATTATGAATCTTTTGATATTTTGGCATGGTGGAAATCACAGGAAAAAACATATCCCGTGCTTTCTAACATGGCCCGTGATCTACTAACTCCTCCGGTGTCTACTGTAGTATCGGAGTCTGCTTTTAATGCAGGTGGTAGAGTGCTCACGGACTTGAGAATCTCAATGACGTCGGACACATTGGAGATGTGTGTCTGCTTGAAGGATTTGTACGACGCAGAAGATAGGGAACAAGACTTGACTAATGAAGTTGTACTAGAGATCTTAGGCTTATCAGAAGAAAATGAAGTATGATTAATGAAGTTGAACAAGACTTTTCATGTATTTTCAATTTTTTTTGTAACTTTTAACTCATAAATATCTTAGAAAAGATATTGAAAACAAATTGAGAGTGACGGCTAGGGTCCTCTCCCCTATTTTCGGGCTTTGTATAACTTTTAAAGAGATTTATAGAACAATTATATGAATGTAATGAGATTGAATATAATATAATATTTTTTTTATTGTTATTACTTCTTGTTAAATCTAGTTAAATGAAGCAAATTATCCACTTTAAAATTTTTTTCTGTTTTTTTAATTAACATGGACCGGCACGGGCTCGGCACAGCCCGGGCCTAGGCCCGGGCAACCGTGCCGTGCCGACGGCACGGCACGTCCCAACGGGGGGACGTGCCGTGCCCGGCACGACACACCCGTGCCGGGCACGGGCCGGGCACGGCCCATTAAACACCTCTAGTCACCAGTTGAGTTTGGGGAGTTCAAAATGGAGGTTGAGCATTAAGTATGGTGTGTATAATCACGTGCCAGCAGGTTATCTTGAGGGTCACTCTTATGCAGCAAGGTTATCAGCGAGTGAGAGCTCCATTGTGGTTGAACTTTCAAAGTGCCACATCCGCCCAAGAGATTTATTAGTTACAATGAAGCATAAAAACCCGATGAATGTCTCTACAATGAAAACTATGTATAATGCTCGGCACAAGTATAAAATTCTTGAGCAAGGAGGAAGAACTCAGATGCAACACTTATTATACAAAGTTTCTAAAGTGAACTACATTGAATGGCATCGGAGAAATAAAATTACTAACTCTGTAACTGATCTCTTCTGGGCGCATCCTGATGGTGTTGAATTGTTACGTGCAATCCCAGGCATAATCATCATGGACAGCATGTGCAGGACGAATAGGTACAATTACCCACTGTTGGAGATAGTTAGTGTGACATCCACAAATATGACATTTGTCATTGCTTTCACATTTCTGGATCGAGAAAAGGAGACTAATTATGCTTGGGCACTGGACAAATTCCATGGGTTACTTGTTGACAATCTTCAACCCAACATCATTATCACGGACAGAGATTTAGCAATTATTAAAGCCGTGGAATCCATCTTCCCCTCAAGTAAGCATCTTCTATGCAGATGGCATATCAACAAAATTTGTTGGTGAATTGTAAAATATTTTCAACAGCAATCAGATTGGGAGAAGCTTTATATGCAATGGAAGTATATTATGCTATCGGATGTAGAAAAGGAATATAACCAACTTTTGACATCTTTCAAGAATGATTTTCGAACATGGCTCGATGCGCTTGAGTACATTACGTCAACATGGTTAGAGTCGTGCAAAGAAAGATTTGTTACATATTGGATAAATATGTGTCCTCATCGAGATAATGTAACCACTAATAGGACTGAGAGTGCACATGCCAGGTTGAAGAGATAACTCTGATCAAGCCAAGGAAACTTTGAGGTCTGTTTTAGCAATATCCATTCCTTATTAGAAATTCAACAGACTGAGATTAAAGTATCTTTTGAGAAGAGTTTGACTATTGTTCTTCGGACTTTTATGTTACCTGAACTGAGAGAGTTACGAGGATTAGTATCAAATTATGCCATGACCTTGATTCTCAACCAAGTTAGAAGAGTTGAATTTGTTGGCGTTGATGCGATTACTTGTGGGTGCATAATTCGACAGACTCATAATCTTCATTGTACACATGAAATTGCAATGTACAAAAAAAAATCGACTAATTCCATTGGAGTGCATTGACTATCATTGGAGGAAATTAGACATTCTGCCTGCCACTGCACCACCAGCTGAACGTTTAAACTACAAAAAATATGTGGATGTCTTCTTAAGTTCTTTGCTTAAATCTGATAATGATTTAGCACATCGAATGATTTGTAAGCTTACAGAAATATCAAACCCTGCCAATACCACTCTCGGGGATCCGATGGAGAACTTACCTATCCGGGAAAGAATGAAAAGAAAGGTTAATAGCTCAACATGATGTGATTCGTCTGTATTTGAGTTGGTTGAAGCAGTCGTTGATAGTTGTTCGCCTCCATTGCAACGTCTGTGCACGTCAAAAAAAAACCTGGGCGACGCAAACTGCCACCAAGACGGCTTTATCTGCAGATGTGAATCGAACCGAGAAAGTCCTTTCCGGATCGTATACCGCCCCATGTTCACTCTTTCCCTACCTCCCGGCCCCTACTCCAGTCTCTCTGACGCAGAGTAAGCTAGAAAATGACCAATCTCACCTCATCATGATTGGTGGCGACTCGGACCATCAACAAAAGAGGTATTAATTACTTTAGTTTTGAAATTCACTAGCCAATTGATATACAAAGACTTATTGACCAACATTTCCATATGTGATGTTGTAGGATAAAGTTGAAGTTCCTGATCCAGTGCCCTTGCTCGCCACTATGTCTCAACATGTGGTTCCAGACCGACAACATGCCACATCACGCTTGTGATATAGTGACTCGCTTTTCGAGTTTTTAATACCTTATGTGTTGGAAGTGGGGGAGGTTCAAGCAGACGGTAATTGGGGTTTTAGAGTTATTGCAAACTGCCTCGGGCTAGACGAGGACCAGTGGGCACAGGTTCGTAATGATCTAATGGATAAGCTTGACACCAACAAGCCTTTGTATTTACAGATATATTGAGAAGATGGACGCATATCTGAGTTTATGAAAATTCTAAATTATTTCACGGATTGTCCAAGAGTTGATCACTGGATGACAATGCCAGATATGGGGCACTTGATCGCTTTCTAGTACAATATTGTCCTAGTCTTCATATCCAGAGCGATGTTCTTGACTTTCCTGCCACTTAGATCCCAACCACCGTCAGAGGCCGCTAATCAAAAGGAGATAGCAATGGCTTTTGTGGCATTGTGTCATTTTGTGCCAGTATAAATCAAGATATTTCTTTGTTTTCATGTCATATTATGTTTGAAACTTATGATCAAACTAATCCCATGTACACAATTTTGTTTCCTACAGGCTATTCTCCAACTTCAATATCCAATTCCAAATGTGGTTGTTAATTAGTATCGCCATCATCTTCTTGATGCTGCCAGGTGGGACACACCATACTTGGGATGTATCGATAAATTCAAGTGAATCGTTTCACCACTCGTGGCCACTAAGGAGATAATAGAGTTGTAAATGATAATTTGCAGAGCTATAGCAAGTAACAGTAGGATGTAAATTTTGTAAACCAATTTTTGCGAACTTAGTAAATTTTGTAAATTTTGTAAACCCATTTTTGTACCATCAATATGATAATGATATAACAAATTTGTCAGTTTGAAAAACCAAGGAGATAAAATGTTTCTTTGTTTTTTAAGATATTTGGAAATTCTCTAGCCGGAGTGGAAAAACTAGCTAGTGAATACCCTGGCCGGTGTGCACACCTCAGCCAGTGAATATCATGGCCGATGTGCACATCCCGGTCAGCAATGATGCACTTAAGTGCAACATGCGGCCAGTTAGGGTACACATCCCGGCCAAATTTGTCACTTGACAGGACTGTAACCCCGTCAAGAACAATGGTTGGCCGGGTTAACAATCTCGGCCAAGTAGTTTTAATTTTCTACATGAAGCAACTAGCTAGGGTTTCAACCCCGCTATAGATCTCACTGGCTGGGGCTGTAACCCCGGCCATTCTTTACACTGGCTGGGTTGGAAACCCTGGCCAGTGAGATTCCTAATTTTCAAAAAACATGGCAAAGCCCACTGGCTGCGGTGCACACACCGGCCAAGGTGTTGACAAGCCGGGTTTTCCACCCCGGCCAGTAAGATTCTAATTTTTTTTAAATAAATACAAAGCCCACTGGCCAGGGTGTGCACACCAATCAGGCTTTAAACCGGCCAAGTTGTACACCCCGGCTAGAGTTGTTCACTGGCTAGTGCTGAAATCCCGGCCAGTGAGCTTTTCATAAGGATTTTTTAGTTTTTAAAAGAAAATTTTGGGTTCTTAGTATGCCTCAATTTTTGAGTGATGCAGGGGTTTACAGTTATTTTATTTCCATTGAGAATAAGTTATATCGTGCAAAAATAGCGAACATGATGCATAAATCACGAATATTGAAAATCATCAAATTAAAACATCAATAATGAAAAATATATAATATTGACAAAATATTGATAGCAAATTACATTTGTTCAATACAAACGATAAAGTACAATAACTAAAGTTAAATTGTTCATTATGTCATAATTACAAAGTTACATGTAGTGAGAAAGGAAGGACAAAACACTATTGCCTAATAAATTTTCGTATAGGATGGCGGGTTTGTCCAACCATTGTTGGCGACCCCAGAGATCTAGTATCGACTTGGTCTTCGACATTGGTACAATCTCGAATGAGTGAGCGAATGCAGATCAGGACTTGTATAAGATCTCGGGACGTTTTTTTTTTGTAATTTTGGGAGCCATCAGCAATGAGTGGATTAATGGTGTCTTTTATGTCCCTCAGTCTATGCAATAACTGTAACTTGATCATTTATATTATAATCATACATTAGTCCATGAAAGAGAAGTATAATAGTGGAAATAAACAATGAAAAACATACCTGGTCAACATTGGTTGAAGATTGTTCAGAAACTGTGCCTTCATCTACATGGGGACTTGGCCCAATGAAATACCAGGAAATGCGAGAATACCACGCCATATACTCAACTATGCACTCATCTGGATTAGTAGCCACTACACCTCAGCGCTTCTGTGACAGAACGTGATCTTCCTAGTTTATCCACATCGTCTCCATGTGCGCATACTTCGCAAGCTAGCTATTGCTTGTTGTACCATGGCTTTTATGAATGGCTCAGAATGGAGGAGGGGGTACATATTGCCTACACCCAAATTGTCGCAGGACACGGACGGGATAGTAAGGTTCAACCGTCTCTCTAGTCTTCAATGTACCCATACAAAACGCAACATCCAAGAGAGGGTGGGTGTCTCTGAAAGGTCGATAGGGATCCCATGTTACCTACAATTTTTTATATAATCAAACAAACGTATGTCATCTTAACATGAAAAAAGTTAAACGAATGATGAAAAAGAGCATGAAAATTGAAAAATATACCTCATTTGGACTAAGGGCATCCAATCTCCCACGAATAACCTTTACATGCTTGCAGGAAACATTATTATCTCGTCTACTAAGCCAACGATATGCCTAGAGCTGATCCGGTTTGAATGATGTGCAAGACATAGGCATCAGTATTGGAAAATGTGCAAAAATCCATGCTTGGAGAAGCATTAGATAGACAGTACACTAAGCGACATTAGCTCTTGATACAAGACCTAATTGTCTATACATAAAACAAAAAGAGGCGGCTCCCCACGCATACGTGTGTACATAGTGAATATCATCCAGAAGAGCTAAGAATCAACGGACACCCTAGTCCCACTCTTATCCCCAAATAACATGCAACCAAGAAGATATAACAAATAAGACCGAACGGCACAAGTAATTCTAATTTCAAAATCGTTATTCGTAACCCCACTAAAACGATCTTTTAGCCACTCAAGGCGAACTGAGATCCCACCCTTCGTGTTGAGCTCATCCCTAACTTCACTTTGACTTACACAAAAGTAATTAACAACAAGGTTGACGGGAAGTGGAGGATCCTCATCTTCCGACAAACACACAGATTTACCTATTATTGACAAGTCAAGGAGGCATGCAACATCATCCAGTGTGATTATCATTTCCCCGAAAGGTATGTGGAAAGTATTCGTTTCCGAATGCCATTTTTCCATAAATACTGATATCTCAACACTACTTAAATAATTGTAGGGACATAAAACCAGTGGGTACAAATGAGGATTTTTTTATTAGCTCGACAAACCATGTATTCGGCTGGCCCATGCAGCTATTTTCTTTGTATGATTGATGTACCTTAATAGTTCTCTTTTCTGACAATAATTGTTACGTTATATCCGACAACATAAATATGGAACTTTTGAATATACGAATTAAAGTAAATATACATACCTCTTTTTTAGAAATGAAAAAAGCAACATGAGTCTCGAAACTCTTCAGAATTGAATGGTTTACTGGTCTACCTTCCGTTGGCAATGAGAATCTCTCTTCTGAGCCTCTAAGATCGACGTTCATGGTCTCATGTGATGCAACAGGTTCCTCTTTAAATTTGCGATCTGTTTGACGTTCGATGGATTTTTCACAATGTTCTTCCTCTGACTTGGTGCTGCTTGAGTGTTCGGTAGATTCGTGCTAGCTTTCTTCCTCCGATACAAAGCGGTCGGCCTAATTCTAAATGACTCAAATTGATTTATCTGCATTTAACATACATTAATCCAAAATTCAAATAATAACCACACAACAAAATTGGTCCAACATTAATTTTGGGGACAATGCATTTTTTCCAATTCTATAAAAATCCAACTAAATATTATCATATCAGAGGAGATGAAATTTGGATGTTTAAATTATCAAACCCTAAATCTTGCTCAAAATTGGATGTTCAAATTATCAAACCCTAAATTCTAGCACTATTAAACAATATAAGAATTTAAAATGGAATGATGAAATGAGATAGGAATAATACATTCTCGGCATGGCTCAACGATGCGTCTTCACAGGCTAATCTTTACTGCGGAGGGCGCGACCTTAGTGAAAGGGCCGAAAATGGCGAATGCTGATGAAGACAGAGGAAGAAGCTTGCGCATAAGAAAAAGAAAGCAAGTGGGGAGGAAGAAGAGAAAGAATGAGGAGGAAGAAGAAGGGAGAGAGCAGGTAGTTGAAAAATCTAATCTACCAGTGAGTCTCATTTTTTCTTAGTGAGCCCTATTTTTCCTGTCAGGTGGTTACAGGGGCAAAACTAAAAAAATTATAGAGTTTGCTAAGAAAACATGGACTAATTTCAAATTAATTGGGGCTTACTAAACTTATGTGGCGCATCCAGTAACTCTCTTTTTTCCTTCATTTGGATGGGAGGCACGAAGGAAATTCTAAATGCGCACCGGACTTTACATAGTGAGCACCACATTCTACGGTAAAATGATTTACACCCTTCGGGGAAAATGGCGCTCACTAAGGCAATTGTGGTGCGCATTTAGAATTTCCCAGGCACAAACCCCGTCCTCAACTTCCTCACTCATCTTCATCTGATTCTCATCTCCAACTAAATTGATCCATGAATCAAATCAATGGCCTCTACCTCAAAGTCCAATCGCAACGATCGAAAGCGCAAATCGATCTCCTCCCCCTCTCCATCGACATCGAAGCCTAAGCCCAAGTCCCCGAAGGAGGCCCAGGAGGATGCCATCGCCATCCTCAACGCTGTGATCGAGTTCCGATCCAGTCACGGTGGCAGCATCCCGAACCGGAGCACCATGGAGCCCCTCTTTCTCTCCGTTAAGCCCCACCTCCACGAGCACTTCGCCTCCGCCGACCACCTCTACACCCGCTTCCGCTCCCTTCGCGAGCGCTTCCGCAGGGCGGAGAGGTCCGGCGTGGGCCCCACCCCCTTCGACCGCACCTTCTTCGACCTCTCTGCCAAGGCCTGGGGCTCGGCCTCGAACTCCAAGGCCGAAGAAGAGAAGCCTCATCCTCCTCCTCCTGCTGCTGCTGCTACTGCTACTGCTACTGCTGAGGAGGACAAGGTGGAGCCAAAGACGGCGGAGGAGGTGGAGGAGGAGGAGGCTTCTGGTTGTGCTTCTATAAAGCTTGCTACAGAACAAGTGAGGAAATTCTGGGAGCAGCAGGGGCTTTCGGCTGTGGTGTTAGAGATGGGGCTGGAGTTTGTAGAGAGAGGGAAATGGGCCGCACTGGAGAAGAGATGGAGGGCGCATTTCAAGGAGGGCCTGAAGAATGAAGCACAATTGGAAGAGGTCCGACGGTATGTCGTCAATGCTCTTCTTGATGGGCTGAAAGGGAAGGGGAAGAGTGTTGCTGCTGTCTAATTCCTAGACAAGTGAAGGTAATGATAAGATGTGTGTGTCAATTTATTAAAAATTTAGAAGTATCTTTTTTGTATTCTTTTCATTTAGAGCTTGCATTTAGTTCTCTAATAATGATGATAGTGATAAAATATATTTGCATATTTGTTTTGATTTCAAATGGTTTGGCTATGTCTGAATGTACCTTGCATATTCATCTTTCACTAAATGGAAGCTAGCAAACATTTTAAGTCATTAATCAATGAACACTTGTATTAAGAGAATCAATGAACACTTGTATTAAGAGTTTTAAGTCATTTACCACCCAATAGAAAGGCATCAAAATTCTTAACTATAACTTGGTATGTGTTTTTTTTTTTTCCTTATTTAAAGTGGTATAAATTTATTTTAGTTACAAAAGCATTTCTCGTTGTTCTCTTATTTTAAATTAGGATTAGATATTTTAAGAGCGAAAGTTATGGTCTTTGATATCTCGGTCAAATTAGGTGTCTAACTTAGTTGGTAGCTTTAAAGACGTTAGAGATGTTTTGTAGTCCAATTAGAGAATCTTATTGGACTTTATTTATTCCCAAATTTATTCTCTATCTAAAACTTATATAAAGACTACAAATTGGATGAATCTGAGCATTTCAAAGTGAGTGTTGTGTCCGTGTCGAACATGTCTCAGACATGACACTTGCCTTAGACGTACTAGACATATTGAAAGCTGTGTTAGATGTTAAGAACCTAAAACCTTAAAAAAGTCATAAAGATTGCATGTTGGGGCTATGTCTACTTTCAAAAAGTCCTATCAATCGCATGTTTTGGCCGTGTTCTCTTTAAGAACGAGTCATAGAGATCATATGTTGGGCACCATTAGGCTTGATATTGCTTAAAAAGTATATATAAAATTCTTTTGATATAAAAGGAATATTAAGCTAATAGACACTCGATGCCTTGTAAAGCTAGATGTTTCACATATTTTCTTCAAGGTATTGGACTGAATTCAATTTTATTGTTAATATAATTACTTTATTAGACTCTATATTTAAATTATTGAATTTTTTTTTCTACTTTAGATAAAGCATGTTTGAGTGCTAACAAGTTTTTATTGGCATTATATATAACCATATGCATAAATACACCCATATTTATATTCTCGTGTCCGTGTCAAGTCGTATATATGCCTGTATCTATGCTTCACACTACGATATTTAGGAGTGCAAGGTTATAATTTGAGAAAGTTGTTGAGATTATGGTCTCTGATCCTCCCTTTCCCTTGGTAAAGTGCTCGTCCAATATCTTCTTATTGTCTTTCATTTTTCTAAATTTTATGTTCAGCTGGTCGTCATTAAACCTAAATTGCCTATTTTCCTTCACTACAACTTTTAAAGCCCTCCTCACTTTAACCCAAAGAGATGCTTGGTTTTATAAATTGCTTGAAGATTACAAAATTTCAAGATTAGTGTATTATCTATGATGAATTTTGAGAACATTGAAGTTGAAAGACCTATGGTTTATCTTGCAGTGTGAAGTAGATATTTCCTAACAGCCAAGCTCTTAGCGTGAATCACTCACTTAAATCTTGCCATCATAGGAGTATCCGGCAACGATAAGGAAAGCGTATATTATATGTATGCACATATGTGTATATTAAAGTTTTTCTTTTTTCTTCTACTCATGAGCATGTGCATGCAAACACATAAATATTCTGCCCCATATGGAACTGAGATATATATGTGTAGTCCTTGCGATGGGTGATCATGTTACGATTCATATGTTGAACCACATGATGTTAGTCTTACAAAGAGACTTCTTTTGAGAAGTTTGCTGGAACTTGTTTCATATTTTTAGAAGCCTTATCTTTGTTTATTTTCATTTATATTCCACTTGGCCCCAATCAAATGTCTACAACTAACGTTGGTCTCCCATGATGGCATTTTTTGTATTATTACTCTCAAAACATGGAGCCATCCAAATTCCTTTTAACCATTGTTAAGTGCTGATATGTGGTGCCAAAATACCTATTGATGCCTCTTTAAGTTTGTCCAATCTGTGAGTTCTTCCTCCCATCTTCCCTCATCAAGCTGAACCCAAGCACTTATGTTTGATCCATTTCCTCTCCCTTCTCTGTTTTGAAACATTACACTAGTTGAGATTCTCAGTAGCTGATCAATCTATCAACTGATTAGCTAGGTCAGAGTTGTTGGCAAAAAAATGTGGAAGTCTCAAATTCTCTGCACATGCAATTCTAGCCCCCCATCCTCTTATAGGATTTTCTTATTTATTTCACTTAAATCTAATTTCTCTACTTTTTGTAATGGTTCCATTTTGAAATTCTTAAGATATTAAGCTCACTAGCTCTGAAGTACAAAGTTAGAGTTTTGTAAATATTGAAAATTGGCAGTTTGTTGATGGGTTAATTATTTTTTAAAATTTAAATATTCTTTGCTTAGGTTCGATAATTAATCAAAACCAAAACCCCAAAACATAATTTAGAGTTGTTTAAGAAATTTGGGTTCCATAAAAGTCTAAATCCTAGCAAAATCTTCATTTAAAGAGTGCACAGAATCAACATAGAATTATGGTTTTTGAAGTTGTAAATTTTGATGGTTAGAAATTTTAATGCCCCACATCCAAGGTTCAGGTAGTGTTCGATGATGTATCGAAAATGAATACCCCAAATCTTAAATTTATAATCAATAAGTAAATATTCTGCCGCATCACCACATATACACATATACATGAGATAACAAAATGGAATTAGAAAAATAAATATATTTCAATAAATGGCGATCAAGACGTAACTATAAGGGGACCGAAAGGGATCCTTGTTATAACATCGAAAAAAATTAAGTTCAAAGAAAAAAAAAATTAAGTTTGAAGAAACATCGTAAGGATGGATAGTAAAGCTTCTCTTATTAAAAAATAAATAATAGAATGAGTCTCTCATGTCCCTCTTGCAGTAGAAGTACTTACTAAGCTCCTTCCTCTTCCTCGATGTAGATGTCTAAGTTTTGTGGGTCTTATTCTCCTATCCCTTGCAAATTAATATCGTTTGGACATGCCAAACAAGTTTCATTAGAAATTTAGAACGGCCTAATAAGTATTACAAGAAAAAGGAGGTAACACGCAGGTACACTATTATTGGTACACATATAATACATGAAATATAATAGGAATGAAAAATATATGCCTAATAGGAATTATGTTATGAATGAGGAAAATAGTAAACTTGTATCATACTTGTCTCAAATGCCGAGGTACTACCCCATGACGTACCACTAGATACTAATAGAAACATAAACTCTAATGAGCCTATGTTTTATGTGCATAACTTTATAATAATGATGGTAATTCTGTAATCGCCCAAAACTTTCATTGTTAGGTTTCTAAGTTCGATTGTACAACCTCATAAAATGTTTATGTTTCTATTAGTATCTAGTGGTACGTCATGGGGTAGTACCTCGGCATTTGAGACAAGTATGATACAAGTTTACTATTTTCCTCATTCATTCCTTCTTCAGATACCCCCTTAACCCCCTTCGTTCTATTTATTGTTAAGTATATAAATAGAATAAGTGACACGAATATGACATCATATATATGAATTTGCGATGCCCCTATCCGGGATCTGGATAGAGAAACGTTGGCAGCCCAATAACACCTTCGTTTTTTAGTTGTTTTCCAAAACGGAGAACACTACTTAAAATATACTAGACTACTCAATAGTTATATGATTTTGGAATAACCATAACTATTGCCATATTCAGGTGGATAAATAACATGTCTGACATGAAAAGATTTTATTATTGTAGAGAGTTGATTACATAATAAAAGCACACTGCTCTGAGTATGAATACAAAATAATCAAAAGGACAAAAGAGCAAAGCAGTGCCCAGACAAAGAAAATATAAACAGTTACGTACAAAAGATCTCTAAAAGGTACTCCACCGTTTACTGCTGCTCGGCCTGTTCAAGGAAGTATGACTTGTTGACTGGGGCTAGTTCTCCTTCGTCTTCCAGACCTAGCTTCAGAACCTAGAGGATTAATAATCTAGCAACACCAAGAAGAAGAGTTGTACTATTACAATACTTAAAATAGGTGATCATGAATATGTTATGTTAGTATCGGTCGTGATAATATAAATCAAGAATAATATAAATAATTTTGGAGTCATAATTAAGTCAGATATTTTGGGATATACAGATCAGAGACAGACATCAGATCTTGCTTAGGTTCAGATGTCGTAAACTAGATAGATTATTAATTAATTAGGTATTTGAAACTACCACTGATGGATAAAATAGCACTATTTTCAATATTGTCTAAGTGTCCATGTATACTAGGGACCTGGTTAGAACTCATAGTGCTGAACAATGATGCACCACTGGGTACTCATAATAGAAGTCGGATTCCGTATCAGAATGGACGCTCCATCTTGGGAACTTAGAATCAAATCAGATGGTGACCCAGTACTATCGGGAACTACTGCAGTAAATGTCTCGGTTTCGAGATTTCAGTCACCTAAATCTCATACGACTGTTATCGATTATGTAGTTTCCCTATTAATCTCGAGTTATTCATGTCAGAGCGTACATACTTAGAAACATCGTGTCTTATGATACCGATATAATGTACATGTCCGTCACTATCAGAATTAGGAATTAGAGATCACAATTCAAAAGTTAATTAACAGATATGATTTGGACTATGTACACTTAAATTTAGATCGTTCCAAAATGAATGAAATTACAAAGTCTAGTGTGGAGGAAAATAAATGAAATTAGAAATACATAAAGAATTGCACTATTTCCTCCACATAAAAAAATAAAGAAGCCTATTTTGTACTACCATCACAAAATAATTAAACATAATGAGTAATTATATCCTGCAGCTTGTGCTTATATGACACATTTACTGTAAAATGAAATTTCTACACATTTATTTCAGGTTTGTTATTGGGACAATACAAATTTCTGTAGCTTATTTTGTACTGTCACAATATGTATGATGAATGAAAAAGTAACAGACAAACTCCATACTGGGATAGTAAAGGATATGCTATGCTTGCTAGATTAATTTCGAAGAGTTTTAGATTATTTTAAAGGGTTGTGTTATGACAGTAAAGGATACATGTATCAATGTATTTATATTATTTAAGAATTCAAGAAAATTCTTAAATAATCGCAGAGTTGCATGCTGATTACTTTAGCTTGAGCTTTCTTTTTTTCTTATTTTATATTTTACCAGAAAATATTCTAGGAGAGAATACTAGAATAATAGTTCAAGATATGAACCAAGCATAATCATGAAATAAATTACATACACGCAACATATATCATTAAATAAAATTTTCAAAGAAAAGGAAGAAGAAATAGGAGTGTTACTTCAATTTCTTTTTGACTTCTTTGATTTTTAATGAAATAAAACATCCAAATCCCTCCTTCCCACATGTTGCTATTTCAAGTCGAGAGAGTGAGATAGAGTGTTTTTAATTTAATTTCTTTTGAAGGGAGAACAAAACAAAATGAGGGGTTTATTTCAAGCATGATGACAATTTTGTAAATACTCTAAGGTTATAACTCAAGTTTCATCTCTCATAAAACCACATCGCCATTTTCTTTACTTAAACCTTTAGTTGACAGCGAGCTGCCAACTCAGTTAATATAGAAGGAAAAGTTTGGTTTTTATGATATTTAAATTTAAATAATTAATTAATATCGAATCCGGATAATATTTTTCAAATATTACCAAATTAATACAAGACATAGTAATAGTGAGAGAAGTACTAGAAAATTTTCCATACATTTGTTTGATATCTAGAATAAGAGATATAAATTGTCGAAGTAATTACTGTAATGAAAAAGAGATGAAATGGGAAGATGTGTTCCTTGCTTTATGTTGGATTTTTGATTTAAAGAGCTATTTAACTAACCGTCCTCCATGCTTCTTTATAGGTGTGCTATGTGTGTGGGAGTGAGAAGAGATATAAATTTTGTATGAAGAGAAAAATAGAATTATGAAGGAAATCAAGCATATATATGGTGGAATGACAATCTTGTAATTCTTGTAAACTTAAGGATTGAGCAATTCTTCTCCTTAGGACATCTAGCTAATTTAATTGTTACCTTTAACCATTATTTAACAACACATAACCAACTTACTTAGGATGCGATCTTAGAAATTTAGTTTAGAGAGTGTATGTGCGCAAAGAATTCTTTAATAATTTTCTTTTTTATTAGTATTTTGTTATTGATGGTTTCAAACAGTATTCTCCGAATATTACCAAATTAAAACTGAATGTAGAGGTCAACGAGAGAAGTATTACGAAATTTTTCATATATTATTCAAATGCCGGAATGAGATATATAAATTACCGAAGTAATTACAAAAATAATTTATATTTTGTAAGTAGCAAAAATTGAGTATTTTTGGGTTTCCGAGAAAATCCCTAAATATTATAATAGAAAAACAATAAATGCGAAGATCGATATTATTCGGAGTTACAGATTTAAAGTTATGCTCATTGAAAGTCATTTCGGGGTCAAATTTGTAGCCCTAATTTGGCATGAGCGGGCCCGAAGGTATCAAAAAATTTGGGATATGACATTCTACCTATCTAACAAAAGAATTTCATCCTCGAAATTTTTAAATAAGAAACCCTGAAATATAGGACCAAATGATAGAAAATTTCGATGTTAAGGATAAGATAACGATTAAGATGCGAGATAGATATCAATAATCTGTTATAAACATGTTCATATATGGTGGTAATCATATGGTCTTCCACTAAACCTAAGTTCTGATACCACTTGGTAACGCCCTTATTTTTCTAATATTTATGATTTTTAGGAAATTTTTTCAGAAGCCCAAAAAATATCCAAATTTTGCTACTTAAAAAATATTTAATTATTCTTATAATTACTTCAGTAATTTATATCTCTCATTCCGGATATTAGAATAATATATAGAAAATTTCATATACTTCTATTGTAGAATACTGATTTGAACCGTAAATAAAGATTTTTTTTTTTGAGCACACACTTCCTAAACTAAATTTCTAAGAGCACACCCCTAAGTAAGTCGGTTGTGTGCTGTCAAATAACAAAATACTAATAATTAACAACGTACTAAAGATTTAAATAACAAAATACTAAAAAAATATAAAATAATTAATTTTTTTTTGTGGACACACTCCCTAAACTAAATTTCTAAGTGCACACCCCTAAGTAAGTCGGTTGTGTGCCTTTAAATAGTGGTTAAAGGTGAAAACTGAATTAGTTAGGTGTTCTAAAGAGAAGAATTATTAATCCTTAAGTTTACAAAAATTACAAGATTGCCATTCAATTATGTATATGCATGATTCTCTTCTTGATTCTATTTTTCTCTTCATACAAAATTTATCTCTCTTCTCATTCCCACACACAACACACACATGAAGAAGCTTAGGGGAGGATTAGCTAAGTGGCTCTTTAAATCAAAAACCAAATATAAGACATAACATATCTTCCTCTTTCCTCTTTTTTTTTTTCATTACTGTAATTACTTCGACAATTTATATTTTTTATTATGAACATGAAACAAATGTATAGAAATTTTTTTAGTACTTCAATTAATAACCACTGGGTCATGTTTTAATTTGGTAATATTAAGAAAACATTGTCCGGATCCAATATTAATTAGTTATTTAAATTAAGAATTATAAAACCAAACTTTTCTTCCTATATTAACTAAGTTGGTAGCTTGCTGTCAACTAGAGGATTAAATGGCCAAAAAAAGGGGTGATGTGACTTTATTAGATATGATGCTTGGGTTATAAGCTTAGGGTATTTACAAATTGCCATCATGCTTAAAATAAACCCCACCTCATTTTGTTCTCTCCTCTCTTCAAAAAAAATTAAATTGAGAACACTCTCTTATTCTCACGGTTTGAAGTATAGGAATATGTTAAGATTTTGGTACAATGCCAATATTTAAAATAGTTAATAAATATCATATAATGATGTGTTCGTAGTTTGTAGCAAATCAAAATGAATAAGGGTAGAACTATGTGATCCATCCACCTATCCCGAATTTTACTGTAGTACAAAAACTTTTGGCACCAAAAGAAAGATAATATACTTGAGAACCATACAAAGAATGTGGATTGGTCTGACTGACATGCTAATAATATAACAATTGAATCCTTTAAGTAAAAACTTAGCTAGTTCTCTCTCTTAGTAGTGTGTTATAGAAGATGCGATGACTAAAAACATAGTTGCAATATGCAATCAATTTCAAGCGAATAGATTGCCTAATTATAATGAAGTTTGGTTAAAATGTCTCATAGTTATAGCATTACAAACTACTACTTGATGTTCTCTAGTAATTGATTAATAAAGTCATACTCTTGTAATTTTTTATGCATTTGTAAAGCATGCATTTCTTGTTTCTTCGCCATAACTTACAAGTGCAGTAATTATTCAGTAGGAATTGAGGATAGTTGTTACTTAGTTACCATTCTCATAATCGACTATTTGCTAATGCAATATATAGGTACTTCAAATATAAGAGGCATGAAAATAACAATTACGTCCATATAGCTCTCTGTTCATGTATCACCACAGTCTCCAGTAGTATATAGAGCCAGGATAGTGTCCAATTTACAAGTAGCAACCACTTGTCATGAGGCCTCTACTCATAGTAGAGAGAATTTGCTCAGTCTAGAATTTTAGGTCATTTCTATATAAAAATTAATTTTTTTGTTCCATCATGCATTTCATCATATGATCATATGTGTAAGAGATATACTCTTTTTTATTTTAAGCGTGATAATAATGAAAATCAACAAATTGAAGTTTAACGAAATCTGGTGATGAACACATGGATTAAATAGCATGATCGTACAATGACTCTAAACTAACAAGTTTCTATTTTATCTAATTTTCTGAATCTGTAAAATTAAGAAAGGAATCAGGGCTAAAATTTAAACAACTTATAGAAAAGGAAAAATTAGGGGGAAAAGCACTTGCCTTGATTTGATAGAAGACTCAAAAACTAAGAAGACAATGACTTTGAAAATTAACTGCCACGATTTTAATCCCCTTCTCCCTTTTTCTCTTTTTCTTCTTTATTTTCTCTTTTTTTTCACTCTTTTGTTTCTTTCTTTTTTTACGTGAAAAGAAATTGAGATGGATGGAATATATTTGTTGGGTAGTTAGGTATGATAGAATTGTTGGATAGTTAGAATGATAGGGTTTGTTGAGTAGGATTAGGATATTGGATTTAAAGTTCAACCACAAATTTATTATTATTTTAGTTAAGTAAATTTAATGATAAGATGTATTTAATTTTATTAATACCATAATAATGTGGCATTATCTGTTAAGTCCATTTTTTTTTAAAATCAGGTACGGTGGGATTAGGGTGTTACAATAAAATTATTACTAGGAATGTGGTGATTTTATGTAGTAAAGAGTGTAGATTATGTCCCATAGTAAATTGTAGAAGGGAATTCTATGCAAAACTTTTGGTGATTGATTCTATGGGATTGTCACTTTGGGAATGGAGTGGCTCAACAATTTTCATACAGTAGTAGATTGCAGTAAGAGAAGTGTTAAGAATTTTGAAGCACCCGGATTTGAGTTTCTTAGTGATAGTAAATCTTTGGAGCCAGCTATGTATAGGGCAAAGCCGATAGTTGGACGCTTAGGACCAATTCCAGTGGTGTGTGAGTACTTGGATGTTTTTCCTGAAAAGTTGTCTGCGCTAACTCCAGAGAGGGAGGTAGAGTTTGTCATATATCTTATACTTGGTACGATGCCTATTTCTAAGATGTGATGCCAGATGGGACTTACAGAGTTGGCATAAGCACTGTTTTAAATATTGATCGGTATACCGGTATACCGGTATACCGGCCGATATATCAGATTTTCCCCACAAACGAGACGATATGGCCAAGTTTATATTGCGTATCGTTTTCGACTGGTATAGGCCGATATATCGGTCACAAGGCGATATATCGGCCGGTATCCGATATGATAAATACCGACCGGTATGAGCCAATATCGGTTTTTTTGTTAACGGGTTTGGGTTGCGGTTGAAACTCGTTTATCCTTTCGACCCGACCCGATAGAAAAAAATTAAAATCCGCTTCTCTCGCGTTCTCCCTCAAATCCATCGCTCGCGAACCCTAATCTTCCGTTCTTCTTCGACTTCCCTCTCATTCTCCTCGACCGATCGAACTGTTGCAACTCAAAATCCACCCAAAAAAGACATAAAAAATTGCTCAGCGAGATTTTGAGAGTTCTCTCTTTCGATTGATTTTCGCTAAAGAAAGTTCGACAGCCCGATTTGCCCTAAAACAGCTTCGCCGGCCTCCCAACTTTCCTCTACTCCTATTGCTTAGTTTCCAGCAGTGCCGACGAGAAGCTTGGTAGTTAGTGCCCACTGGTAAAGTGGTAAGTCCAGCTAGCCCCAAATTTCTTTTCTTTATAAATATTTTGTTTTAATTGTCATATGTGTTTGAGAATTTGGGTGCTTAAGATTTGAGATAATTTAGTTGTTTGCACACATTGATTTGGTGGAGTTTCATTGTTTCAGTCAGTGAATCAAAGAATCAGTGAATCAATTCACTGATTCGCTCCGAATCAGTGAATCAATTCACTGATTCGGTGTGAATCAGTGAACCGAATCCCTGATTCATGTGAATCAGGGATTCGGTTCACTGATTCACATCGAATCAGTGAATCGATTCACTGATTCGGTGCGAATCAGTGAATTTGATTCACTAACTGAAAGGGGAGTAGCCGAAACAGTAAAATTAGAATTTAGAAGTTAATTTGTTTTATAATTTGTTTGAACAGTGACAGTCTAATTAGAATTTAAAAGTTAATTTGTATGATAATTTGTTGAGTGATGAGTAATTACTAATTAGAATTGAATTTGAATGAGAATTTTTATACTGAAAATATGTAGCATATTTTTCTTAATTTTATGATTATCTGTCGCTTTGTGCATATGCGAACGTTCTAAACAGTATCTGCAAATTTGTAAATTGAATGCAAATAAGCCAATGTAAATACTATAAACTTGTTTTATATGTTTTATTATGTTCTATACAGCCAATTATATGATCATTCTTTAACCGGTATGATATCGATATGACACTCCAGTATTTAGGGTCATATCGCGATATCCCGCTCGGTATCCGGTAGCCGGTATGTAATTTGGCTGACCGGTATGGGACTGGTATCCGATATTTAGAACACTGGGCATAAGTAAAAAAGCAATTGGAGCGATGGAGAAGCTTAGATTTCATTCAACCGAGTACGTCACCATGGGGAGCCCGGTTCTGTTGGTGAACAAGAGTGATGGTAGCATAAGACTATGCATCGACTGTAGGGAGTTGAACCTAGTCACAATCAATAACAAGTGCCGATGTTTCGGATTGATGATTTGTTTGATCAGTTTAGTGGAGCAAAGGTGTTTTCTAAGTTGAACCTTAGATTTGGATATAATCAAGTGAGAGTAAAGGCAGTTGATATCCATAAGACTGCTTTCGAAGTCTATTATGGTAACTATGAATATTTTGTGATGCTATTGGATGTGACAAATACTCCAACGATATTTATGAATGTGATGAACAAGTTGTTTGCACCGTATCGGGATCAGTTCATAGTTGTTTTTATTAATGATATTTGGTACATTCTAAGGAAGATCATAAGAAGCATTTGAGGACAGTGCTGTGAACCTTGAGGAAGGAGACTTTTTGGAAAATTGAGCAAGTGGGAGTTCTGATTGGACAAAATATCCTTTCTGGACACATTGTTTTAGGACAAGAAATTTAAATGGATCCCAACAAGGTGGAAGCAGTAAAGGATTGGCCTATTCCCAAGTTAGTGACAGAGATGAGAAGTTTTTGTGAACAGTAGGGTATTATCGGAGATTTGTACATAATTTTTCCAAAAGAGCAGGACCTCAAGGGAGAGGTATATTTGGACTGATTGCCGTAGTCTATTTGAGTAGTCGAATCATACACTGACTATAGACCATTGTTGATGATACTAGTTGGATCTGGAGGAATGATAGTATATAGTGATGCATCAAGAAAAGGTCTGGGATGTGTCCTCATGCAGCATGGCAAGGTGGTTTCTTATGCCTCAAGACAGTTTATGTCTCATGAAAAGAATTATTCTACGCATGGCTTAGAGTTGGTAGCATATATTTTTGCTTTGAAGATCTGGAGGCACCATGTATTGAGTGATAAGGTGGAGATATATACAACAATGTTGAAAAAAACGCGTTACGTAACGCGTTATAACGCGTTACGTAACGTAGCGAGCACATTTCGCTCCGTAACAAACCGAAATAATGCAATGCATCGGAGCGTCCGTTATTTTCAAAATAACGTACGTTATAACGCGTTATTTCAGAACGCGTTATAACGTGCGTTATATCCCGATCCTTATCGAACCGCATCCACGACCCGAAACCCGTTTTTAAAACCCGAAACCCATTAAACCCCCTAAATATCCCGATCTGCCCTAAATTCTTCCCCATTTTTCTCTCTCCCCTCTGCCCTAATCCGTCCCCCGATGCCCTAATCCGGTCTCTCTCGCTCTCGCCTTCTCCCGATAACTCTCTCCCCTCTCCCGATATCTCTCTCGCTTTTCCCCTCTCCCGATAGTTCTCTCCTCTCCCGATCACGATAGCTCTCGCCCTCCGGTCTCTCTCGCTCTCGCCCTCCGATCTCTCTCGCTCTCGCCCTCTCCCGATCCCTCTCTCCCCTCTGCGCCGATCTCTCTCGCCCTCTCCTGCTCTTCCCTCGTCCGTCGCTGTCGATGCAGCTTTCGACGCCGCCGATCAGCTGTTCTCCCGATAGCAGGTAATTCCCATTAACTCTCTCTCGCTCTCCGATGAGGTAATTAACTTCATTCCTATTTTTCCGGCTCAACCAGCAGGCCTCATTCCCATTAACTCTCTCTTGCCGGTCAACTGTTCATCCGCCGGTCAACTGTTCATCCGCCGGTCCAGCTATTTTCTCCGGCTCAACCAGCAGGTAATTAACATCATTCCCATTTTTAATTTGACTGATTTGTTTTAATAAGACTAGTTTGATAGATTTAGGGTTAGGGTATACTGACTATTTGTGACTAGTTTGACTAATTTGGATTAGGGTATACTGACTATTTGTGACTGACTATGACTGTTACTGACTGATATTTGGGTGATTTGTATAATTTTTATCTTTGTATACTGACTGATCAGTCAACTGTTTGGGTGATATTTGGGTGATTTGTTTTAATATGATTTTTTTGATTTATTTACTTCTTAATGGAAATTATTAAATACAGTTTTATATTTATTTTAATTAAATAAATAGAAAATTGCGTAACCTACGTTAAGCGTTACGTTATTTGCTACATAACCTAACAAAAAAAAAAAACGTTACGTTAACGTTATCGTTATTTTAAATATTGATATACCGATCACGAGAGCTTAAAATATATATTTACCTGGATGGAGATCAATATGAGACAGAGAATGTGATTAGAGTTGATAGCCGACTACGACATTATTTTGAAATACAATGTGGTAAAGTCAATATTGTACCAGATGCATTGAGTAGAAGATTAGTGGCCATGTATCCTACCGAGCAGAAAGAGTTGATAGAGGATATGATGAGCTTGAGTTTGGAAGTGACTATGCCGGGGACTTCGAAGTAGTTCATGATGATGTAGATTCACTCCAGCTTAAATGAGGAGGTCAAGATAACACAGGCAGGAGACAGTTAGCTTCAAAAGATTCGAAAATAGGTGGAGGCAGGTTTGAGATCAAAATTTTCAGTTCATGTTGATAGGTCACTTCAGTATGGTAACAAGTTGTGTATCCAAGAGAGGTATCAGACAATAGGTGTTGGCAAAAGCTTAGATTTGGTATATTCGATACATCCCGAAAACACCAAGATGTACAAAAATCTGAAGCAACACTTTTAGTGGAAGAGAATGAAGAGAGAAAGATAGTAGGTTATGTATCAAGGTATCTGGTGTATCAGCAGGTTAAGGTAGAATATCGGAGGGCAGGACTTCTTCAATTACTTCCTGTAGAAGAATGGAAGTAGGAGAGGTTAATCATGGATTTTGTGACAGCTTTTCCTTGTAGCTCTAAGGAGAATAACGCTATATGTGATACAGTGGATCACCTCACGAAGTCTGCTCATTTTGTACCGTTTCATATAGGCCAGAGCACGAATATTTTGGTAGATCTTTATATCTGTGAAGTGGTTAGATTGCGTGGAGTTCCAGTTGAGAATATATCGGATGAGGCACTAGGTTCAGGTCATAGTATTGGACCAGATTACAGAAGAGTTTGGTTAGTTGGTTGAGTTTTAGTATTTCTTATCATTTAGAGACAGATAAACAATCAGAAAGGACGATGCAGACACTGGAAGACATGTTGAAGGTATGCATGGACTATGTGGATCTTTGGAGGACTACTTGCATTTGGTGGAAGACATGTTGAGGGTATGCATGGACTATGTGGATCTTTGGAGGACTACTTGCATTTGGTGGACTTCTCATATAATGATAGTTATCAAGCGAGTATCAAGATGACATCATTTGAGGCTTTACATGGGAGGAATGTAGATAGCCATTGTGTTAAAATGATATTGGTGAGAGGAGAATTCTTGGACCTAAGTTGGTGACTTAAGACTGTGGCAAAGATTAAGATGGCGAGACAACATCTCAAGGCAGGATAGGATGGACATAAGAGCTGGGCATATCTACATTGGAGACCTTTGGAATTCGAGATTGTTGATAATGTGTTTCTCATGATATTGCCGACTCGAAGAGTTATTTGTTTCGGTAGGCGAGGGAAGTTGGGACCACACTTTATTAGGCTATTTGAAATTGTTAAGAGAGTGGGAGAGGTGGCTTACCAAATTGGTTCTACCATCATCTTTAGAAGGTGTGCACAATGTATTTCACGTATCATAATTGAGATACTATGTTTCAGACACAAGCCAAATTTTGGATTATTCGAAGTTGAAGTTGAATTTGGATGCAGACTTATCCTTATACACGGCTCATTGTGATTCTAGATTGATAAGAGAAAATGCTGAACAACTGGTCAATTCCACTTGTTCTAGTTACCTAGGACTGGTATTCGTGGGGAAATGCTTCTTGGGACCATGAAGATGAGGTTGTCAAAAAAATACCTTGCCTCTTCACCAATTTAGGTAAATTATTCTTTCTACCTCACATTTGTTTTTGAATTTCGAGGATAGAATTTCTTTTAAGGTAGGTAGATTATTACACCCCAATCCACCGTACTCGAAAAAAATTTATCTTAATTTAATAGGTAGTGCCACATTTATTTCGGTATGAACAAAAATTAAATGCATCATTTAAATTAACTTAATTAAAATAATAATAGATTTGTACTTGAACTTTAAATCCTCAATACCCAATCCTACTCAACAAACCCTAGTATTCTAACTACCCAACAACTCTGTCCTACCTAATTATCCAATTTCTTTTCATGTACAAATAAGAGAAAACAAAAGAGAGAAAAAGAAGCAGTGAAAGAAAAGAGAGGGAGAGGAAGGGGATTAAAATTGTGGTGGTCAAATTTCAAATTGGAGGTCTCTCTAGTTTTTGAATCTTCTATCAAATCCAGCCAGTGCTCCCCCCCTAATTTTTCCCTTTTCTATGAGTTGTTTAAGTTTTAGCCCTAATTTTTTTTCTTGATTTTACCCACTTGGAAAATTTCATAAAAATAGAAACTTATTACATTAGAATCATATTGATTGTATGATCATTCAATTTAATCCATGTATTCATCATAGGATTTCGTTAAACTCAATTTGTTCATTTTCATCATGATCACACTTCAAATTAAGAGGAGCATCTCTCTTGCACATATGGTCACATGATGAAATGCGTGATGGAACCAATTTTTTTTTTTTTTACATTGAAATGACTTGAAATTTTGGACTGAGCAAATTTTTTCTACTATGATTCCAGAGGTCTCATGATCAATGGTTGCTACTTGTAACTTTGACACATGCTTTGGCTCTATTATACTGCTGGAGGTTGTGGTGATATATGAACAAAGAACTATATGGATATGATCCATCTATATTTCAGATGTTATTTTCATTCTTCTATATTGGAAGTAGTTATATATTGCATTAATAAATAGACGATTATGCGGATGGTATCTAAGCAGCAACTTTTCTTAATTCCTACTGAATGATTACTGCACGTCATGGCTAAGTAACACGAACGACGTGAATTACAGATGCAAAAGAAACTTTAAGAGTATAACTTTATTAATCAATTACTAGAGTACATCAAGTAATAGTTTGTGATGTTATGACTATTAGACATTTTAACCAAACTTCAGTATAATTAGGCAATCTTTTTGATTGAAATTGTTTGTATATTGCAACTGTGCTTTTATCATCTTCTACAACACATACTAATAAGTGAGACAACTAGCTAATTTTTCTTAAACGACTATTGTTATAATATTAGCATGTCAGACCAATCCACATTCTTTGAATGGTTCTTAGTTGTATTATCTTATTTTTTTGGTGTGCCACATTGTTCTTTATTTTAATAAAAGTTTGGATAGGTGGATGGATCACATAGTTCTACTTTTATTTGTTTTGATTTGCTACAAACTAAGAATGCATCACTATATGATAATTTATAAACTATTTTAACTATTGATTGTACTGAAAGCTTAATATATTCCTACGAGAATATGTTTCCAACGTTTCACTATCCAGATCTCGAATAGGGGCATTCTAAGATTCTTATATATGCTATTGTTTTCATGTCACTTAATCTATTTATATACTTAATGATAAATAGAAGGAAGGGGGTTAAGGGGAAATTTGAAGAAGGAAATGTATGTGTTTTGGAAGGTACACTTTATGAGATTGTATAACTGAACTTAGAAACATAATCAGGTTCTGGAACACTATCATTATTATAGGGCTGTGCACCTGGAGTTTAGACTCATTAGAGTTCATTTTTTCATTAGTATATAGCGGTATATCTTGGGGCAGTACTAGAAATCATGGTTGTGGTTCTAAGTATGCACGGGATACTCAAAAGAAGTAACACTATTTCAAACGGTTCCAAATACATTCATAATTGATTTTAATAACATGTTTCCTGTTTTAGCCATGCTTAATTCTATTATTACTACGGTTGTAACATAGTAACCACATGACATGTACATTCTTACATTTATATTATTATCCCCGCATTCAAGACAAGTATGAGACAAAGTAATAATTTTCCTCATTCATGACATGATTCTTATATTACTCATATGTTTTTCATTGCTTTTATATTTCATGTGTTATATATGTACCACAATAGCGTATTTGTCTGTTACCTCCTTTTTATGTAATGGCCAGGTTGTTCTAACGATCCTAGTTTGGTATGCCCAAACGATATTAATTTGCAAAGAGATTGGAGGAAAAGACCCACAAAATATGGACATCTATATTAAGGAAGAGGAAAGAGTTTAGTAGGTGTATTTGCCGCAAGAGGGACATGATAGGTTTTCTATTATTTATTTATTTTTTTAATAAGAGAAATTTTACTATTCATCCTTATGATATTTGTTCAAACTTAATTTTTTTTTTGATGCTATAACAAAGATCACTTTTTGTCCTCTTAATAGCCTTGTTTTGATCATCATTTATTGAAATAAATTTATTGTTCTAATTCCATGTTATCTCATGTATATGTTATCATGTGGTGATGTGACAGTAATATTTACTCATTGATTATAGCTTTATGGCTTGGTATATTTGTTTTCAATATATCGCCGAACGCTACCCATACATTGGGATGCGGGAAGTTTATAGTGGAATTTGGGTTAGACAGTGGTTTAAAAAAAACTGAATTATGAGTTGCAATTTATCATGGAATAGTATATTTTGTAGTTGTAAAGTTTTTGTATATAGAGTAATACAATAAGCAGATTGGAGCGACCATGATGATCCTAATGTAACATGGAACAAAATGGTTAGCTGCATTAAGAGGATAACTAAAAATATATTTAGTGAGTCGAGTGGTGGTGTTACACTATGTAAGGACGCGACATAATGGAATGAAGGGATAAAAAATGCTATTAAGATCAAACGGGACCTTTATAGAGATCTGAAAAATAATGATGGAATAAGTTTTGAGAGGTATAAATTAGCCAAAAAAAAGACTAAAAAAGCTATTCGGGATGCAAAAAACTAAATTATATAAGTGTACGAAAAGTTGGACAATAAAGAGACAGAAAATGATATATATATAATTACTCGAATACGAGAGAAAGTCTAAAGACTTATGTACTGTAAAGTGTATTAAAGATGATGATCACAATGTTCTAATTCGAGACGAAGATATTAAAGAAAGATGGAAATATTATTTTAATAGATTATATAATGGTAGTTTTACTCAAGATTTGGGAGATCTTACTATTCAGTGTGAGAATATGAATCGTAGTTTTATGCGCAGAATTAAAGAATCTGAAGTAAAAAGGTTTTAAAGAGGATGAAATCAAAAAATGTTGTTGGTCCAAATGAGATTTCTATAAAGGTATGAAGATATTTAAGAGAGATTGGTGTGAGGTGGCTGACAGATTTTTTTAACAAAATTTGGTAAATTAAGAAAATACCAAATGAATAAAGGGTACCCTAATACCTCTGTATAAGAATAAGGGTGATATTCAGAGTTATTCTAATTATTGTGAAATAAAACTCATGTGTTACACTATGAAACTTTAGAAAAGGGTAATTGAATTTAGATTGAGGCAGACTATTAAAATATCAGAGAACCAGTTTGGATTCATGTCGGGGCAATCGACGACGTAAACTATTCATTTATTTCGTCAATTTATAGAGTAATTCTGGGAGAGAAATAGAGATTTACATATGGTATTTATTGATCTAGAGAAAGCCTATGATAAGGTACCACGAGAGGTAATTTGGTGGACATTGATGAAGAAAAGAGTCTCCATCAAGTATATTGATATAATTAAGGACATGTATGATTGAGTTGTTGCTAATATAAGAACATATGATGGTCTAACAAATAATTTTTCTATCACACATGGATTGCATCAAGGATATGCAGTGAGCCTGTTTTTATTTGCTATAGTGATGAATGAGCTTATTAGAGCTATTCAGAATGAGATACCTTGGTGTATGCTATTTGCTGATGATATTGTCTTAATTGATTAGATAAGAGCATGGATGAATATCAAGTTAGAGTTATAGAGGCACACATTAGAATCTAGAGGTTTTAAATTGAGTAGGTCTAAAACAGAGTATATGAAGTATAAATTTAGAAAACAACAGATCCTAGACTATAGTGCTGTAATACTGGATGGGCAAGAGATACAAATGAGCAGTTAGTTTAGGTATTTGGATTCTCTTATTCAGGATAATGGAGAGATCGATAATGATGTCAAGCATATGATACAAGTTAGCTGGTTGAAATGGAGGAGTGCAACGAGAGTTTTATGTGATTATAACATTCCGTTATGGCTGAAGGAAAATTTTTATAGGACTGTTATTAGGCCAGCCTTATTATATGGTAAGAATGCTAGGCTATAAAGAAACGTTATTCATAAAAAATAAGTGTAATAGAGATGTGTATGATTTGCTAGATATACGGCAACACTAGGAGGGATAAAGTGAGAAATGAAAATATTCGTGCTAAAATAGGTGTAGCTCTCATTGATGAGAAGATATTAGAATCACTTACGATAATTTAGCCATGTGCAATGTAGACCTACAAATGCACCAGTTCGACGAGGGGAGCTTATCAATATAGGACAAATTAAAAAGAATGAAGGGAAGACTGAAGAAAATATGGATGAAGGTAATACGAAAAGATATGGATTCTAGAGCTTTAAATGAGGATATATTACTTGATAGGAATAAATGGAGAAGGATTATCAATGTGATCGATCTGGCGTGATTTTTTTTTGGTTCATGTAGCCTACTCCAAGTACTTGGGATAAAAGGCTTAGTTGTTGTTGTGTAGTATATTTTGTAGTTGTGTACTATATAAATTTGTTCTTGTATATACTTAAATATGATGATCTGTGAATTATTTTTTAGAGTCTGAATTGTGAATTGTTTTCAAATTGCAGGTCGAAGAAGGTCTATTCTTGTAGGCGACTGCAACAGTCGATGCCATGTCTGGCCTTTTGGGATGCAAAGTTTAAAGTTGTTAGGGATGCTCTAGTTGCATGAGGTAGCAGTGATATGGGTTGCTCGGGCTATGTCTGACTTGTATGTTTTGTGGATGAAGTTCTGTGTCTTTTATTTATGGGATGTTCTAGGTGTAGTGTGAAATTCTTATAGTTGTTTTTGAGTAGCTAGTTTGTAATGAAGTTGGATCTCGTATGATAAGGTGATTGTAAAAGGAGATATTTCGAATAAAAAGAAGTTTGCAAAATATTTGAGGTGCCAGAAACATGTTCGTGATTTCTTTTGTGCAGGTAATCTAGTGGATGATGGTATTTTGCTAGTTTCATGAATTTTGAGTTATGCGCTGAAACAATGGATTCAAAAAACATGGCCAAGTTGGGGAGGACGGAATTTCATGTTTTTATCCTCACCCTATAGTCCCTGTGGAAGATGGTTTGTTCCGTAGTGACAGTTAGACTGACAAGTTCTGCTCCATGCTGTCTGTTAGGACAGGTTTCTGGTACCATCGGTGAGGTGAGTCACTGGTTGCTGGTCTCCATTATTCTAAAGTTTTATTTCAAAATTTTCGAGTCTTCTCACTGTATGAACATTCTGCTTAATCCTAGGCGCTTTTCATTATAGGTTGGCAAGAATGGGAAGGAGGTTTTGTTGCTGTTATAGCATAAATATAAGGTATGTGCATAATGTTAAACTAATGATTGTATCAGATTCAAAATGAAATGACTTTTTGTTTTTGGTTGACTGCATAGTTGAGAGGAGGATCATTCACTTTTATGGGTTGTATTATTGGCTTAGCATTTGTATTGATCCTTGAATGCATTCTAATCAAACATATTGTTGAAGAATTATTTCTGAAAACTGAGATGGTTTATCTTTTAAGTATAGATGGTGCAGGAGTGTCCATAAGCATTCTTTCTCAAAAGTTTTTAAATTTTGTGGAAAAGCCTTCTAATTTTGCTTCTATTTTTGTTCACCAGTTAGGAAACCTTTATCTAAACATATAGCTTCATTCAATTATGACTTTGGTAGTGATTTTTTTGGTTAGCTGAGAGGCCGCTGCTTCGATAAATGAGTTCTTTTTCACAATCAGATGACATTCTTATGATTGTTTGGCAGAAGTGCACCTCACTCTTTTGAATTGAATCGTCACTAAGCCATGTGTTTGTGTGTGATACCGAGATAAAAGATAGTTTTTAGATGTGTTCCCATCCTAAATTTTATGTATGCTGCCACGGAAAGTCATTCCTGAGCATGTTTAGCTTAACTTTTATATCCCACAGCAGCAGCAACAAAGCTTTTATGCTGCACTTTTAGAGTTGGTTCCTGCATCGTTTTGTTCCCTGCAACTTTATTAAGGGCCACCTCTGTGGTTTCGTTAGAACAGCCTACATTTATGCTGGTGCAGGACTACCTTTAGTCCTCAATGCTCCATTAATTACGATCTTATCACTTATTCCCTCTTACTAATATTATCCTCAGCTGTAGCAACCTCAACTTTTTTGGGATTCATATATTTCTTATTCCACCTCTTAGCATATTTGTTTCTCATTCAATTCCGAATCTTCATTTCCACTACACTTGTTTGGGCAACATGTTTAATTGCACAAGTACAGAACATTGCAGAAGTTCTTTTGGTTAACCTTTTGCTGAATGGTTTCTCCGAAGTAACGAAACTGCTCATGTTGAGATATTTCTTGGTTGTTGATCTCATTTAAGCTCTTTCCTTCATGCAATTTTGCTCGAGTTATATTCCATGTATCATGCTTCCAATCTTAAAGTTGCAGCTTACTTTCACATTTCTATTTTGTTACTAATCCCTTATTCAGTCTCACCGACAGATCATTAATGAACATCATTCGTCGCATGTTCTCATCCTGAATGCATCTTCCAAATTCATCCCTAACTAGTGCGAAACAGTAAGAATTATTTACCAACTGTTATTATATGATCTTGTTGGAGGTTGTAGTTACTTGTGGGGTAATCGAAACCCACTTGGTTTCTGGATATATACAAGGAATGGAGGTTGTTACTCAACCGAGAAACTGGCCCTTAACCGGACTACAAGCATTTTGGACAAAAGATTGTAAAGCCCTTCAGGAATTTTCAAGCATATTAGTCTCTTATATATGTAATGCTTCCCTACCTTAGAATTGTTAGAAATATTAATTGTAATAAAGGAAAAAATTTGCTTTCAAAAGAGTTCAATTTTTATTTAAAAAATTGTAACTTTTTAAAGTCAGATTATTATTATAGATTAAATGGTGGAGTTTAATATCATATTTTATAATAGGTGATTTTAAACTATCATTAATCCTTTATCATCTCCCATATAAGGAGGAGGCTAGTAGTAAATGGTTTTAGATGATTAAAAAGAGAAAAAAAAAAATCACCTCTCTTCCAATCTCTTTTCAAGCAAAGTTCATCCTATGGGCAACAGAAGCTCTATTTTGGTTTTAGAAGCTCTATTTTGGTTTTAACTCGATCATTGGTACCACCATCAAGCGGCCACTTTTTCAGGATTATATCGAGAGGCCACTTTCTCAGGGATTATATCGCTGGAAGTTAATAATTTTGGTTGCATGTACAAAAGTTGGCTTTTAATTCTTTAGGGCAATGATTACACACCTACCTATAGGGATGGTTACTCTAATTTTTTCTTATTGATTGTTGTTTAATTTATTAATATTAAATTTTCTAAACAATATTTAGCTAATCTTGTATTATTTACATTTTTTTAAAATGTGATATTCTTCATGTTAAATTAAAAATATTAAAAATTGATAATTTTGAGATTTTGGAATTCACAATCTAAACAATTACAAAGCTTTTCATATATTAATTGCTAAAGTTTTAATTATAATTAATTTTAAATTTTAAACAATAATCATTGCAGTAATTATTACTAAAGATTTAAATTAATTTTTAATTTGTAATTAGTTTGTATCATTTATTGCATAAATTTAATTCGACATTAATTACACATTTAAATTTCTAAATTTATTTCTGCATTAATTGTTACCTTTAATTTTATCTTATCACTAATTATTCCATCACATTTTTAAACACAATTGTCAATCTAAATATCACTTATATTTAAAATTCGAATTTGCATTTATTGAGCATTTAAATTTCAAAATTTATTTCTGTGTTAATTAATGTCTTACAATTTGAATTTACTTATTAATTTGCTCCTTTAAATTTTAAATAAAAATTATACCTGTGATTATTGCTTAGACTTAAAATTTTAATTTTCAATATTTAATTCTATAGTAATTGAGAGAATATTTGTTGCATTTATTCATATTGATATAGCTTGCCCATTTATATATTGAAGCTTATTTCTACATTAATTATTATTTTAAAATTCTAAATTAAGAAGTAATTTTCTTATTCATTGTTAAATAAATATTAGGAATTTTTACATTCTAAAGAGCCAAATTTTAATTTATTAAACTTGTATGGTGTCTAAGGAAAATAGTATAATAGCAAAACATTCAAATATAGTTGATTATATTATTAAGAAACATTCGAAAGCATAAAAAAATCTCCTAACCTATTTATGCTTTCCTAGCCAAACAAGTTTGAATAACTTTTAATTTGGTGACTTTTAGGTTTTGGCACAAAAAACTTAATAAGTCATTAATTTTGATTTGTCAAATTTAATTTTTCATATATATAACTTTGCTAGTGTTGTGCTTAAAATTTTACCCTTTCACTATCTGTCCTAAACCAAAATAAAGAAGCAGAGTTATGGCAGATTTGTGACAGCAATATAAAATATTATCACATATTATGGCATAAGCCAAAAATTGAATTTCATTTAGGCGTTCCTATTGAGTGACGATATATACAACTTTGCTAGTGTTGTGCTTAAAATTTTACCCTTTCACTATCTGTCCTAAACCAAAATAAAGAAGCAGAGTTATGGTAGATTTGTGACAGCAATATAAAATATTATCACATATTATGGCATAAGCCAAAAATTGAATTTCATTTAGACGTTCCTATTGAGTGACGCACTACATCATACCCTGCGTATACTGAAAAATATGTGAGGGTTATTATATAGTCACTCAGAAACAACATGGCATGTCGGCGTCCGGATGTGATGTTAAATTTGAGAGGTTTCCACACCTCAATAAGCGAGTGAGGATAAAAAAAAATTAGCTTATTAACATAAAATTCGGCTAGTCTCGTGAAATATAAGTTTCCTTAGGAGTACATTAGTAGAGTTATGATTATGATTAGAAGAAAAGTTAATATTTCATATGTACAGAAGACTAAGTGTGTAGGTGAGAAAACAAAAATAATAAATCCTTGAGGTTGTAAACTTTGATATACGGGCAAATGAACCACAATAGGCCTTGATAATGTGGTAAGTGTGTTCATAAATAAACAATTACTTAGAGATAGAGTAAATGTTAGAAAGAAGGGTAATAGAATTTTATTAGTTAAATATATTTTAAATAGGGAGATTTTTAATACTATTAGTGCCTATGAACCACAATAGGCCTTGATAAATCTAGTAAATATTAATTTTGGAAAGATATAGATGAAATGGGACATGGAATGCCCACTTGAAAAAACTATTTATTGGTGGTGATTTCAATGGACATGTAAGAATTAGTTGTAATGGGATAACGGTAGTTGCATTGATTATAAGGCAGTGCCAGATTAGAGTGTTGTCACCCAATATAGATTCTTTGTTTTAGAAATTTGGATTAGAATGAAACTTAGAAAAATTAAGTATTAGTTTGATCTTAAAATTATGTGGTGCAATGAGAAGGAAATAAATAAGTTTTTATGTGATCCAAAAAGATTTTAAAAAAAGTTTATATGTATATATATATATACACACACACACACACACATATACACACACATACGTATATACACATACATCACTGTATATGAGCCGCAAGCACAGAGAAGTTAATGAATCAACAATAAAAAGTTAATAATTTTATAATTTTTCTCAAATTTTTGTAGGATCATATTATCTACCTCCTTAGTTTTTTTATGATCATTTCAGTTGTTTTGAAATTTATTGGCCCTTTCATCAAATAAATACAAAATATTATATTAAAAAATTTTACTAATTTTGTGTCTATTTGATTAAAAACTAAATCAAAACCAAGACCCAATATATTGGGTATGACTAAATCTTAAGAAGTTGAGATCATAATCCAAAAGAAAATTTAGTAAAAAAGTTATTAGAGATAGTATAAATAAACAACAGCTCAGGTAACTTACGTGAGGCGGCGATTCATTTCCATTATTATCCTATGTGTGTGTAAGCCATCGACTCACAAAAATTACTTGAGTTGCATCCATTTTCACTATATATAATAACTTTTTAAAAAGTTTTCTTTTGTATTATAGTCTCGATCCCGTAGTATTCGCTCATATCCAAATTTTTTGGGTTTTAGTTTTAATTTGATCTTTATTATGTAGACAAAAAATTAATGGTTTGGTGAATATAACATTTTTTGTTTCTACTTGATTAAAGGGAAAATAAACTCCAAATTCCATAAAATTTGATTCTAAATAAGCTATGGAGATAAGGATCATAATCATAAAAAAAGTATGGAGAAAAATAATAGAATCATTATTTTCTTGCCTGCTTACTCATATAATTTAACTGAGCTGACAGCTCATATACAGTAATCCATTTATAATATGTGTGTGTGTGATGATTCTATTAATTTTTTATAAATTTCTTTAAGGATCATCACCTTTACCTTCTTAGCTTTACTAGGATCAAAGTTTATGGATTTTTAGAGTTTATTTGCCCTTTCATCATGCGAAAAAGTAATGATCCCATAATTTTTTGAATTTTTTTAGGATCATGAACTATACCCCTTTAGCTTCATTAAAATCAAATTTTATAGCTTTTAAATTTTATTACTTTTCATCAAGATGATACAAAATAACCTTTAATTTTAGGTCTAATTAATGGAAGATCAAATCAAAACTAAAATCCAAGAATTTAGAATGAAAATAACGGTTTTGGGTAAATGCAACATCATGTATGATCGTCATTCAATGATAAATAAACTTCAAAATTCAAAAAATTTAGTTCTAAAGAAGCACACACACACACACACACACACACACACACACATATATATATATATATATATATGAGATTACTGTAGCTGAGCTGCCAGTTCAGGAAAAATTACGTGAACTAGCGGCAAAATTATAATGATCCAATAATTTTTCTTCAATTTTTTTTTATAATTACAATCTCTACCTCCTTAACTTCTTTCGGATTAAATTTCATAAATTTTTGAGTTCAGGTACTTTTTATCAAGTGTATACAAAATGTTTTATTAATTGAAAACCATTAATTTTATGTTAACTTGATGGATGACCAAATCAAAACTAGCACCTAAGAAATTATGTATGAGTGAATCCTAGGGGGTCGAGATCATAATCTAAAAGAAAATTTTTAAAAAAGATTATTGGAGATAGTGGAAATGAACTGCAGCTCAGATAACTTGCGTGAGCTGTCAGCTCATTTCTATTTTTTTTTCTCTCCCTCTCTCATATATATATATATATATATATAGAGGAGAGAGAGAACTGAAAATTCACCGGCGGTAAAGAGAGTTCTTTCACCGCCGCTTAAGTGGCCCAATAAAATTATTACACGTGGTGCCACTTAAGATAACAAATAAAAGAACTCTCTTAATCTTCCTTTGAGTGGTACCACGTATAATAATTTTGTTGGGCCGCCTAAGTGGCGGTGAAGGAAATCCTTTCACTGTCGGTGAATTTTCCGTTTACTCATATATATATATATATATAATGAAAATAAATTGACAGCTTACGCAAGTTATTTGAGCAGCAGTTTATTTCTACTATTTTCAATACGTTTTTTAAAAATTGTAATGTCCCCGTTTTTCAGCTGCTTCCCAAAACGGAGGACGTTACTTATTACTTACACTAGACAATCCAACAGTCACAGGATCTTGGAATAACTGTAACTACTGCCACAATCAGATTAACAAATAACATGTCTGAAACTTGAAATGATTTCATTTATACAAAAAGTTCATTACATAACATGGCACACTAATTTAAATATGAACACAAAAGAGTCAAAGAGAAAAGCAGTGCCTAGACAAAAGGAAATATAAACAAAATATACAAAAGTTCTTCAGGGGTACTTCGATTTCCTATTGTCACTCGATCTGTCCAATGAAGTACGGATCTTCAATTGGGGGTAGATCTCTTTCTTCACGTTCCAAATCTGGGTTCAAAACCCAGGGGATTAAACCCGGCAAGTAATACATTTAAAAAGAGAAATTGTGTACTATCATAGTACAGGAATATCAGTGTGCATGAGCATGTTTATGTCAGTGTTGGTGTGCATATAAATTAACATGAAGGCAACATATAAATTAACATAAAGTCAAGCATAAATAAATGCATAAATAAATGAACATGACAATAACTACTCTATCTATTTAATTATATATTCTATTGGTCTCAGTCATCGTCCAATTTAATTATAAAAACTATAATAATGGATAAGATAGCGCTATTCTCCATTATCGTATAAGTGCCCGTGCATACCCGGGACCCGGCACAATATTCATGGCGCTGAACCATGACATGCTACTAGGCACTACAATCAAGTTCCATACTGTATACAGTAACGAACATACCACTCTGGGTAAATATCAATTGGTGATCCAGTAATCACCCAGGCCGCTGCAGTAAAAGAATCCCGACCCTAACAATACAATCAATTCTTATATGGCAAGGCTCTTAACCATCATATAGTTTCTTCTGTCCCCGTGTTCATAATGAATTATGCACATGAAAATCTTAGTTTTCATTTATTTGTTTACTTATTGTTTTTCAATGCATGATAACATGCTTGCATTTTCATGACTGTACATGACATGTAGTATCATAACACATGATCTGTAATATTAAAACACATGACTTGTAATATCAAAACAAATGACATGTAAAACACATGACTTGTAATATCAAAGCTCATGATATGTAAAATACATGACTTGTAATATCAAAGCACATGACATGTAAAACACATAACTTGTAATATTAAAGCACATGACATATAAAACACATGACTTGTAATATCAAAGCACTTGACGTGTAGCATGATAGATATTAGTGCACAATTGTACCACAATTCATATCTTTAAAATTATTTCAATAATTTGGTTTAATTCTTAATGCTAATCAATAATCCAATTTGGGAATCAAGTGAATCATATAATAATCCTGCATTATTTTTAAACTCAACATATGTATTTATTACATTTCCAGGCTCAATGATATATATTATGCATTTATCTTTTAATTAAAATCTAATTTATTACTATTATTAATTTATCAATTATGTCTAATTAATCCAAGCCAAGTCCAAACCCAATTCCACTAAATTTCCACTTTTTTTTATTTATTATTTTTTTCTTTCCTGTCAAGCCCAAGCCCACTGTTATTATTGTTTTTATGTCTTTTTCTTTCCTGGCCCAAACCCATTTCTTTCTTCTATTTTATTTTATTTTATTTTTCTTTTACAAGACTTGGCCAGGCCCATTGTTTTATTATTTTCTTTTTTTTTCTACAGCCCAGGCCTATAATCTCTCTCTCTCTCTATGTCTTTTTAA
This sequence comes from Dracaena cambodiana, assembly GCA_036321105.1. Taxonomy (NCBI): domain Eukaryota; kingdom Viridiplantae; phylum Streptophyta; class Magnoliopsida; order Asparagales; family Asparagaceae; genus Dracaena; species Dracaena cambodiana. The sequence goes on along the minus strand of JAYEPQ010000013.1, from coordinate 8,126,076 downwards.
TTTCTTTGGGCTGGGCCATGATCTCTCTCTCTTTCTCTCTATTTTTTTTTTCTTTTTCCTTTCTCTTCGGCCCATGGTCAAGCCGAGCCCAAAATTTTTCTTTTCTTTTCCTTTTCTTTTTCAATCCGGCCCAAACACAAAATTATTATAGTAATAATAATAATAATAATTATTATTATTATTTTGCATGTAACTTTTTTTTTAATTTTTGCATGCTTATGATTTCACGTATGTTATATTTTTTTCTCTTTTTTTTTACTAAAAATAAGTAAACGTAATAATATTTATATCAAAATTCACCAAATAATTTGCTTAAGTTCTCAATGTCAATTAATAATTCAAAATATAAATCGAGCATTTTCAAAAAAATATTACGTATACCAATGTAAATTAAATAACGGAACGAACGAAAATAGATATAAATAAAATAATGACATGAACGAAAATAGAAGTATTACTTGCCTCGGTTTGATCTCGAATATTCGGTTCGAATCCTCGGTTCGATTTAATTTTTCCTATCCTTTCTCTTTTATTATTTTTTTCTTATATTTTTTTTTCTCTCTGTCGCTGGTTTCCTAGCCGAGAGGAGAAGAGAAGAAGAGGAGAGTGATAGGTTTGATTTTTCTTCTTCCTCTCTCTTATATATACCTTTTCTTTTATCATTTCGTCGTGACACCTCCCCCAGCAACTGTTCCCCATGTGACACTTCGAAAATTTTTTTTTGCCACCCTCTTCTTGGTCACGACAACACAGCACTCATTCACCAGCATTTATTTTATTTTAATTAATTAATTTATTTATTTAATAATTTAATAATTTTGGTTTCGTGTAACATTCTCTAAATACTATCAAGTTTATATAGGACGTAGTGCTCGATGAGGGGAACACTACAAAATTATCCGTTCGTTGTTTTGATATCCGAAATAAATGAACCGAAATTCCAAAGTAATTAGAAAGATAATTTTAATATTATCAAATTAGCAATTTTGGGAGTATTTTTCGGTCTTGTAAGAAAAATCTCCAAAAATCCTAAATATTACAAAACTAATAATCAAGAAGACCGAATGTTAATTGGGTTTGTGGATTTAAAGTTACGTTAACCGAAAGTTATTTCGGTATCCAAAATTGACTTCAGTTAACTTATTCGGCACGACTGGTCTAAAAAAAGCAATACAGATAGCTCAAATTTTTGGGGTATTACATCCTACCCACCTAACAAAAGAAATTTCGTCCTCGAAATTTCAAATTAGAAGACGTGATTGTATTCACGGGTACCTACTGATAAAAAAATAAATTTAATTGACATACCTGATCATGAGAAAAGGTATGGGTACTTTGTCCTGATGTCCCATTCAAACTCCCAAGTTGAATCTCTTGGCGATTGTGTGTCCCAGGAAATAAGAACCAACGGTATCACTTTATTCTTAAGGACTTTCTCCCGTCGGCCAATAATTGCTATGGGATGCTGCTCATACTTTAGATCTGATTTCAAATTTATCTCGGACAGATCCACTACTTTGTGCTCTTCACCCAAACATTTCCTCAGTTGTGATACATGGAATACATTATGAACAGTTTCCATCTCTACTGGTAATGATAATCGGTAGGCAAGACTTCCAATCCTCTCCACGATCTCAAATGGCCCGATGTATCTTGGACTGAGATTTCCTTTCTTCCCAAATCTAATCAAACCCTTCATCGGAGATATCTTAATAAATACTTTATCTCCTACTTCAAACTCCAGTGGTTTTCTACGTTGATCTGCCCATTTCTTCTGTCTGTCTTGAGCCGCCTTCATGTGTTCTCTGATAATCTTCACTTGCTCTGTTGCTTGAATAATCAACTCTGGCCCCAAAATACTTCGTTTTCCAACCTCGTCCCAACATAATGGAGATCTGCATTTTCGCTCATACAAGGTTTCAAATGGTGTTATTTTGATACTCTCCTGATAACTATTATTATAAGAAAATTTCACCATATACAAATAGTCTTCCCAAGATCCACCAAAATCCAGCACGCATGCCCTAAGCATATCTTCAAGTACTTGGAAAGTCCGTTCTGATTGACCATCTGTTTGTGGATGGTAAGCTGAAGATAAATCCAAATGTATTCCCAGACTATCCATTAATTTCTCCCAATAGTGTGATCTGAACTTTGAATCACGATCTGACACAATCCTGGTTGGGACTCCATGCAATCTCACTATTTTTTGCATAAATCTTCTGGCTAATATTTCTATTGATTGACCAACTCTAAATGGAATGAAATGAGCCGATTTAGTCAGTCGGTCCACAATTACCCAAATTGCATTATTGCCCTTGGTGCCCTTAGGTAAGCCTGTAACAAAGTCCATCGATATTTGTTCCCACTTCCACTCCGGTATTGCTAATGGTTGGAGCAATCCAGCTGTCCTTTGATACTCAGCCTTCACTTGCTGGTAAGTAGAATATCTAGATACATATCTGGCAATCTCTTTTTCATGCCTGGCCACTAAAAATACTTTTTCATATCCTTGTACATCTTATTGCTCCCAAGATGAATAGAATATGTTGATCTATGAGCTTTTTGTAAAACTCTATCACTTACTTTCCCATTTGGCACCCATAATCTTTTCTTGAATCTAATAGCTCTATCTGAGTACATTTTCATTTCTGGTCTCTTACATGCTTCCATTTTGTTCTTTAGTTTCTGAAAATCTTCATCTCCAACTTGAGTTTGCTTAATCTGCTCTATCAATGGTGACTGTAATTATATCTCCATAAATTGTACTGTCACTCCTGATAAAATTACCTCCAATTCCATTCTTTGCATCTCCATTAAAAGTTCCTTTCGCTGAGTTAATCTCTCCACTGCAGGTTTCCTCCTCAGTGTATCTGGCACAATATTAATCCTCCCTGGATGATATTTAATCTCCAAGTCATAATCTGCTACCAACTCCAACCATCGTCTCTGCCTCATATTCAGTTCCTTTTGAGTGAAAATATACTTCAAACTTTTATGATCAGTATATACCTCTACCTTCTGTCTCAGCAAGTAATGTCTCCAAATCTTCAAAGCATGAATTACCGCTGCTAATTTCAAGTCATGAGTTGGATAATTTCTCTCATGGGATCTCAATTGTCTTGATGCAAACTCAATTACTCTTCCATTCCGTGTCAATACACATCCCAATCCCTGTTTTGAAGCATCACTATAGACCTTCATTTCTCTAGAATTGTCTGGAATTGCCAACACTGGTGCTGTTGTCAGTCTTCGTTTTAATTCTTCAAATGCCTTATTACATTTCTCCGTCCAGACATATTCCACTCCTTTCCTAGTCAATTTAGTTAGACGAGATGCAATTTTTGAAAAATCTTGTACAAATCGCCTATAATATCTAGCCAATCCTAGAAAACTCCGAATCTCCGACACTGATTTCGGTACAGGCCAATCCATTATAGCTTCTATCTTCTTAGGATCAGCTGATACACATCTCCTGAAACTATGTGATTCAAGAAAGCAACCTTATCCAACCAAAATTCACATTTGCTCAGTTTCCCATATAACTTCTGCTCTTTAAGAGTTTGCAAAACTATTCTCAAATGCTCAGCATACTCTTCTTTATTCTTAGAGTAGATTAATATATCATCAATAAATACTACCACAAATTTATCCAAATACTGAGCAAAAACATGGTTCATCAGATTCATAAATACTTCTAGAGCATTAGTCACTCCAAATGACATCACCAAATATTCATAATGACCATATCTGGTTCTAAATGCAGTTTTTGAAATATCTTCTGTTCGGACCCTTACTTGATGGAATCCAGAACGAAGATCTATCCCTGAAAATACCCTTGCTCCACCCAATTGATCAAACAGATCAGTTATTCTTGGTAATGGATATTTGTTTTTGATTGTTACTGCATTCAAACCTCTATAGTCCACACAGAGTCTTTGACTCCCATCCTTCTTTCTTACTAATAACACTGGAGCTCCCCAAGGTGAAACACTGAGCCTCACAAAATCCAACTTTAGCAGTTCATCTACTTGTCTCTTAACTTCTTCTAGCTCTACAACTCCCATTCGATAAGGTGGCCTACAAACTGGTTCAGTTCTAGGGATAATATCAATAGTAAATTCTACTGCCCTTACTGGTGGTAGTCCAGATATTTCTTCAGAAAATATATCTAAGAATTCTGATACTACTGGGATCATTCCTTCTCCTACTTCCATAGCCTCCAAAACTCCTCCTTTTGGGAACACCTTAGATTTAGCTGGTTCTAGAGATTGACTTCCACTAATAAATTCAAACTCCGAACAGCCTGGAATCTGAAATATTACCCTTCTTTTCCTACAATCTATCACAGCATGGAAGCTACTCAACCAATTCATACTTAAGATAACATCATACCCTCCTACGTTGATAACTAACAAGTTGGCATAAAATTCTTTTCCCTTAATCACTAAGGGACAGCCTACATTCCTTATTAGTCATGATATTACTGTTTCCAGTCTTAATGTTCCACCCCGCAGTTAAGATTGCAAAATCAATAGAATTGCGGGAAACAAACATGATAGAGATAAAACAGTGTGAAGCTCCAGAATCAAATAGAGCAGTTGCTGGTGTATTGCCAACTAAAATCGTACCTGCCACGACTCTCCCAGTGGTCTGAGCCTGCTCAACATTCATTAGTCTGACCTGTCCCTGTCTCTGTTCTGCTCCTCTTTGGGCTCTGGTATAGGCTTGTTATTGTGTATCCAAGGATCTCTTCTGGTTCGGTCATTCAGTCCTCTGATTCTGTGGTCCCACAGCAGCTGGTCTCCATGCTGGCTGATAAAGAACTCCGCCTGCTGGTTGTTGCCTTAACTGTGCTCTTGGACAATTAGTTATGTGATGATCTGCTGATCCATATATCAGACATAGCCCCAAAGCTCTTCTACACTGCTTCTGAACATGCCTCGGCTTATTGCAGAAATTGCATACTAAAGGACCTTCTTTATTAACCACTGCTTGTCGCTTTGCCGGAGGGCCTCCAAATCTCTGGGAAGAACTTGCTCCCTGATTAAATGACCTTTTAAATATCATCGGCCTCCCTCCCTTGGCTACTTGCTCCAGGCGACACGCTGCTTCAAACATCTCCGAGTAGGTCCTATAGTTATGACCTGCTAGATGCTCCCTTAGATGATAACTCAATCCTTATTGGAACATATGTGCTCGCTCCTCTTCATCAGCTACCAGGTTTGAAGCGAATCGGCTAAGCCTCACGAACTTTGCAGTATAGGCGTCTATAGTCCGATCTCCTTGCTGTAGTGTAAGAACTTTCTTCCTCATTTTCTGCCTTACTGATGCATGAAAGAATCTGGTAAGAAATGCTTCCACAAACTTCTCCCAGGTTAGAGGTTCCTTGTGCTTTACTTCTTCAGCAAGCCACCATGTTCTAGCTATATCAATCAACTGAATATACACTACCTCTACTCGATTTTCTTTTGGAATTCTTGCAGCCCTTAGAAGATTCTCCATATCTACAATCCACTGTTCAGCCTTCAGTGGTCCTTCTGTTCCCGAAAATACTGATGGCTGCAGTCTTCGGAAGTCCGACACCATTCCGTTTCTTTCTGGCTCTTTAGACTGCAACAGTCTTTCTAATATCATTGCCGTGGTCTCCTGCGTCTGTGCTACTCTTTGTACTAGGCTCCTAAGATTAGACGTATCATCTATCGGACTTGCACTCATACTCGCAGGAGATCGGATCGACATTGTCCAGCAACGGACCAGATAAGAATCAATAAAAAGAATTCAAGATAGATACCTCAAACGAATAGAAAATAATAGGATAGGCACGATACTAGATCTGATAGATATCAAGGAATAAGAAACAATTATTACGAATAAGTCACAGACATGTTCTTATGTGGCAGTAGTCCTATGGTCTTCTACCTAAACCTAGGCTCTGATACCACCCTGTAATACTCCCGTTTTTCAGCTGCTTCCCAAAACGGAGGACGTTACTTATTACTTACACTAGACAACCCAACAGTCACAGGATCTTGGAATAACCGTAACTACTGCCACAATCAGATTAATAAATAACATGTCTGAAACTTGAAATGATTTCATTTATACAAAGAGTTCATTACATAACATGGCACACTGTTTTAAATATGAACACAATAGAGTCAAAGAGAAAAGCAGTGCCAAGACAAAAGGAAATATAAACAAAATATACAAAAGTTCTCCAGGGGTACTTCGATTTCCTATTGTCACTCGATCTGTCCAACGAAGTACGGATCTTCAATTGGGGCTGGATCTCCTTCTTCACGTTCCAAATCTGGGTTCAAAACCCAGGGGATTAAACCCGGCAATTAATACATTTAAAAAGAGAAATTGTGTACTATCATAATACATGAATATCAGTGTGCATGAGCATGTTTATGCCAGTATTGGCGTGCATATAAATTAACATGAAGGTAAGATATAAATTAACATAAAGTCAAGCATAAATAAATGCATAAATAAATGAACATGACAATAACTACTCTATCTATTTAATCATATATTCTATTGGTCTCAGTCATCGTCCAATTTAATTATAGAAACTGTAATAATGGATAAGATAGTGCTATTCTCTATTGTTGTATAAGTGTCCGTGCATACTCGGGACCCGACCACAATATTCATGGCGCTGAACCATGACATGCCGCTAGGCACTACAATCAAGTTCCGTACTATATACAGTAACGGACATTCCACTCTAGGTAAATATCAATTGGTGATCTAGTAATCACCCAGGCCACTGCAGTAAAAGAATCCCGGCCCTAACAATACAATCAATTCTTATACGGTAAGGCTCTTATCCATCATATAGTTTCTCATGTCCCCGTGTTCATAATGAATTATGCACATGAAAATCTTATTTTTCATTTATTTGTTTACTTATTGTTTTTCAATTCATGATAACATGCTTGTATTTTTATGACTGTACATGCCATGTAGTATCATAACACATGATCTGTAATATTAAAACACATGACTTGTAATATCAAAGCACCTGACATGTAAAACACATGACTTGTAATATCAAAACTCATGACATGTAAAACACATGACTTGTAATATCAAAACTCATGACATGTAAAACACATAACTTGTAATATCAAAGCACATGATATGTAAAACACATGACTTGTAATATCAAAGCACATGACATGTAGCATGATAGATGTTAGTGTACAATTGTACCACAATTCATATCTTTAAAATTATTTTAATAATTTGGTTCAATTCTTAATGCCAATCAATAACCCAATTTGGAAATCAAGTGAATCACATAATAATCCTGCATTATTTTTAAACCCAACATATGTATTTATTACATTTTTAGGCTCAATGATATATATTATGCATTTCTCTTTTAATTAAAATCTAATTTATTACTATTATTAATTTATCAATTATATCCAATTAATCCAAGCCAAGTTCAAGCCCAATCCCAATAAATTTCCACTTATTTATTTTTTTTTTCTTTCTGTCAAGCCCAAACTCACTGTTATTATTATTTTTATGTCTTTTTCTTTCCTTACCCAAACCTATTTGTTACTTCTATTTTATTTTTATTTTATTTTTTTTCTTTTACAAGACTTGGCCAGGCCCACTGTTTTATTATTTTCTTTTATTTTTTCTGCAGCCCAGGCCCATGATCTCTTTCTCTCTCTCTCTCTCTCTCTCTATGTCTTTTTAATTTCTTTGGACTGGGCCATGATCTCTCTCTCTATCTCTTTCTCTCTATTTTTTTTCTTTTTCCTTTCTCTTCGGCCCATGGTCAAGCCGAGCCCAAAATCTTTCTTTTCTTTTCCTTTTGTTTTTCAATCTGGTCCAAACACAAAATTATTATAATTGTTATTATTATTATTATTTTGCATGTAACTTTTTTTTTTAATTTTTGCATGCCTATGATTTCACGTATGTTATATATTTTTTTTCTCTTTTTTTTTTTACTAAAAATAAGTAAACGTAACAATATTTATATCAAAATTCACCAAATAATTTGTTTTAGTTCTTAATGTCAATTAATAATTCAAAATATAAATCGAGCATTTTCAAAAAAATATTACATATACCAATGTAAATTAAATAACAAAAAGAACGAAAATAGATATAAATAAAATAATGACATGAACGAACATAGCAGTATTACTTGCCTCGATTTTTGCTATCCTTTCTCTTTTATTATTTTTTTTCTTATATTTTTTTTCCTTTCTGCCGCTGGTTTCCTGGGCGAGAGGAGAAGAGAAGAAGAGGAGAGTGATATGCTTGATTTTTCTTCTTCCTTTCTCTTAGATATACCTTTTTTTTTCTCATTTCATCGTGACACCTCCCCCAGCAACTGTTCCCCATGTCACACCTCGAAATTTTTTTTTTGCCACCCTCCTCTTGGTCACGACAGCACAACACTCATTCACCAGCATTTATTTTATTTTAATTAATTAATTAATTTATTTATTTAATAATTTAATAATTTTGATTTCGTGTAACATTCTCTAAATACTATCAAATTTATATAGGACGTAGTGCTCGACGAGGGGAACACTACAAAATTATCCGTTTGTTGTTTTGATGTCCGGAATAAATGAACCAAAATTTCGAAGTAATTAGAAAGATAATTTTAATATTATTAAATTAGCAATTTTGGGAGTATTTTTCGGTCTTGTAAGAAAAATCTCCAAAAATCCTAAATATTACAAAACTAATAATCGAGAAGACCGAATGTTATTTGGGTTTGTGGATTTAAAGTTACGTTAACCGAAATTTATTTCGGTGTCCAAAATTTACTTCGGTTAACTTATTCGGTACCACTGGTCTAAAAAAAGCAATACAGTTAGCTTGAATTTTTGGGGTATTACAAAAATTTTCTTTAGAATTATTATCTCAACCCTTTGGGGTTTACTCATACACAATTTATTGAGTTTTTGTTTTGAATTGCTCCTCCATCACGTTGACACAAAATTCATGAAATATGATCTTAAAAGAGTAAAGGATTTAGAGATCCTAATTCTAGAAAAAAAATTATTTGATCACTATATTTTCACTGCTAGCTCACGTAAGTTTCAATGAACTAGCGACTTACCTACAATAATCCCATATATGTGTGTGTGTATACATACATACATACATACATTATACATATATACATATATACACACACACACACACAGAGAGAGAGAGAGAGAGAGAGAGAGAGAGAATAATGGAAATGAGTCATCTTCTTTTATAAGTTACCTAAATTGCAGTCTATTTTCATCCTCTCAAATAATTTTCTTTAAAAATTTTATTTTGGATTTTGATCTCGACCCTAGAGTTTACTTATACCCAATTTCTTAAGTTTTAGTTTTAATTTCATATTCTATCAAATAGATACAAAATTAATAGTTTTAAGTGAATACAATATTTTTTTATCCATTTGACGAAAGAAAAATAAACTTTAAAACCCATGGAATTGATCATAAAAAAACTAAGGATGTAGAGATCATAAACCTAAAGAATATTTGTAAAAATAATGGAAACGTTATTTTTCACTACTGACTCAAAAACTTACCTGAGCTACTAGTCGGCGAAAAATTCTGGAAAAGCAAAGCAGATCCATGAATTCAGAGACAGAAGCTCGCAATTCATCGGATCCGCAGATCTAAGAAACTGAGATCCGCGAATCTAAGAAACTGAGGTCTACGAACCTAAGAAACTGAGGTCCGCGAATCTAAGAAACTGAGGTCCGCGAATATAAGAAACTGAGGTCCGTGAACCTAAGAAAATGAGGTCCGTGATCCAGACGAAGGAAGAGGTTCGCGAATCTAAAGCTGAGATTCGCGATACTACGCATAGGTTTCGGGTGGGGGTTTAATACAAAGTCACCCGACCCGAACAGAAGAATTGCCACTTCGGATCATGGGAATAACTACCAAACGAATGCAGCGACGTTATTTCGATCGTGGGAATAACCACCTAACGAATACGGCGGCACCTCTCGAGTAGTGGGAGCTAACGGTTGAGCAAAATATGGCGGGACGTTACTCCAAGCCCCCTATAAAAGGCGGGAAGCGAAAGAGATACAGAGGGACAGAAACGAACGTCTTCTCCCAAAAGTTACCCCTTGTGATCAAGAGTAAAGAGCCTTTTTCTTTTTCTTTCCTTTAGCCAACTGAGAAAAATTGTACGGAGTGTCAACGGAGAGCAGGATCGTCCTCCATAGCTACCTAGAAACCCAGTATTAAATAAAGAGGAAAATCTATCTTCCTCATATTCTGTAAATAGAAAACCGTTCGATTGTAACCCTTTTATTGAAAAGACTTCGATATAATGATCATGCAACTTTCATGGCGAACAGAAGATTGGCGACTCCGCTGGGGACCACCATCACCTCCGGTGACTTGGTGGTGGCTCAATAAGACAACATTCCAGTTGGTATTATGGTCGACTCACTCACCATTTCCGTCGAGCAGGAAATGTATGAAGAATTTCTTTCTTCAGGCTCCAAGAGCCCTACTCCTCTAAGGGGATACCATAAAATCTCCAAGGGGTCAATTCCCAAGGAGATGGCAATAGCCCAGTTGAGAGAATCAACGGACCAAAATAGTCCGAAATCCCCTTCCATAACAACGGGCTCTCTGTCAGTTCCGATAAAGACTCTTGATCTCTCAAGCAAAGTGGACCAAGGTCCCCGCTTCAACAAGGGGAAGCGACCACCACCCGCTCCGCAAAGCTGTCATGCAGAGAAGGAGGTTCCTCCCACTCGTACGACGAAAAGAAACCTGAGGAGAAGCAAAGCTCGTGTCCTTCACAAGAATGCGCAACAAAAGGAAACTGCCAACTCATCTCGGCAGAAACCTACCATCCAAATATGGAAGCCTAAGGGCGAGATTGGTCAAGATGCATAGGGATTCACTCATGTTTCCTACAGGAAGCGGAGTGAACCCGTCAAAGTTGTCCATAATCAACGCGGAGTATACATTCGCGTCCCAAGGGGAAAATCTGAAGACATTCGCGAACCGCAAATTCGCAGAAGGTGCATGCCTATCCGCGAGGCCGAAACTCCACTGTCCCTAAAGTTATCTCTCACAAATGAGCCCATCACAAGGGACTCCGGTGCAAGAGATCTTAGGGAACTTCTAAACATAAGAAGAGAAGAATCCCATGTATCTCAATGCCACTGTGAACGACTGATCAATGCAGTACTGTCTTACTGTCATTGTTCAACTCATACCCGATCCTCGGTGTTTTGTCGATTGTCGTCTCCGTCAACATCGTCATCCTAACTGGCAAAGAGGAGACGACGCGGGCTCGAGTTTTCTGAGCCGGAATATCCCACGATGACCTCCAACATGATAAGCGTTGGAGAAAAGAAGAAGAAAAAGAAGGCGAAAAAAATCTCCGAAGAAGAAGCTTCGACCCAGAGCTCCCTTCGAGTTCGAAAGACCCATCCAATGAAGAGCGAGGAGTTTTTCGGCACACTCGACTCAAAAGTGGGGTAGCGATCCCTATGAATTATAGACAAATGGCGGGGATCTCATCTGATGAAGAAGATATAGCCAAGTCTGTTATGGCTGAATCACAGACGTCTGATTCATTCTTAGAAGACTCCGCCTCTGCATATATGACGCAGAACAATATCCCGGAAGAGTTCATGCGGAGAATGGAGGAGCAAGATAGGCATATCCAGCAACAGCAGAACGCCATCAGCGAGCTTAAAGATATGCTACACGTTCTGATGGAGTTAGAAAAAGCTAAATTGAAGAATACAGGAAAGAAGACCGAAGAAGAAGGTCATGGTCCTCATAACAATCGAGAAGAAGAAAAACATCATAAAGATGATGACAACCGCTCCATGCACCAGGAGGGAAACGCAGATACTGTCTGGATGGAGAGCTTCCAGAACCAACTGAACGCCCTCATGCATAAGGGCGACCTACAAGAACTGGGTGTAGTAAGGCCATACCCCATGGAGTGGGAAACGGTGCCGTTCCCAGAAAGGTACAAACCGTTGAAACTCAAATCTTTTGATGGTAGATAATAGCCAAACCAACACCTCTACTATTTTAAGTCGTAGATAGGGCATTTATCCGGAAATGACCCTATTATTACAAGAATATTTGTTAGTACCTTAACCGGGCTAGCTTTTGAGTGGTTCCGGAGATTAGAACCGGGAACCATCAATTCCAGGAGCGACATGGAGAAATCCTTTCTCACTAGATTCTATGAAGATGATATGGGGTATCAATGCCGGCGTTTCTAGCCGCTAAACAAAAGAAAGGAGAGTCAGCCCGGGACTTCATCAAAAGGTTCCGGAACGATTCTCTCAGATGTCCGCATGGGATGCCAGAAAAGACCCTGGTAGAAACCTGTAGACATAATTTATCGACCAAGGTTCTAGCCAGGATGGGGGCGGTGAAGTCCTCAACTTGGAAGGATCTCGCCCTACAAGCTGAAGAAGCTGAAGAAATTGCGCAAAGGCTTGAAGAAGAAGGAGGCGAGGAGAAACCGAAGCGAAGTGGTGATAACAGCTATAAGTCCCGACCCCGAGGGTATAAGGGAAAGGAAACAATGGTCACTGATGCGCCACAACCCACGAAGACTCCCCCGAAACTTCATCCTCAGACGCGAGTGCTACAAAAGCAATACTCCTTTAAGGATGAGCATACGAAAACTATCTTCAACCTTCTCATGAGTAAGAAGATGCTGAAGTTGCCAGAGTCTAAACGTCCAGAGGAAGCTGGGAAAGTTAATGATCCTAACTACTGCGTCTACCATAGGATCATTAACCACTCCACCCAAAACTACTACATCCTTAAAGACAAAATTCAAGTCTTAGTGGACGCTAATGTCATCAAGCTTCAAGAGCACCAGAAGAAAGTGACTGCGAACATGGTGACCGTCAAGTTCGGTAAAGCGCCCCACTTGATAGAGTCAACAGTTTAAGATGGAGTGCAACCCATCCATAAAGGCACGATGCAAGTTGTAAATTTTGATCCACACCAACAGTAAAAGAAAGGACTATTCCCCTTTGAAACTGATAGGGGGGAGATACTATGGGTACATCCTGATCTCCTAAATGATGAACAATGGAGTTCCAGTTCATCTGGAAAAAAGCGAAGAGAGAAGGTCTTCACCTCCAATGTCGTTTTCGTAATTCCGGAAGACGATGAGATCATTCCTGCTCTGACCGATTCGGAAAAAGAAATCGAAAATTTCTTGGTCGCCGATGCAGACCCTCCCTCCGTAGGGACCCGTTCGGGAAAAGATTACTTAAAGAATTACGGCCAAACAATAGGTTCTCAACCATCTCCAGAGAAAGCCAAGTAAAAGGAGCTAAAGTTTGACAAAGCTCTAAGGAAGAAGGGAAAAAAACTTGTGGAAGACTGGCAAAAGTCATTCCAGTTCGACATCCTAACATAGTTGGCCAATATCCCTGCAAGGATAACCTTGTACGAGCTCCTTAAGCTCTCCAAATCTACTTGGAAAGCTTTAAGAGAGGCTCTGCAAGATTCGGAAGTGTTCTTGGCACAAATACCAGAGATGATCGAAGAAGGAGAGTCTCTTTGCGCGACATGTTACCAGATCGCTGGTAAAAACATCCCTTGCGTCACCTTCTCTCCGGAAAATATGCAAGTCAGGAGCAATAAGCATCATCGCCCTTTGTATTACAAAGGATACATAGGATCTACGGAGATTGATCGTATTCAAGTTGATCCAGGATCGGCCTTGAGCATCATGCCGCGAAGGATGCTACGATATCTTGGAGTGCCAATGAACAGATTAGCCGCAACCAACACTACTATTTTCGGGTTCAATGCTAACGATAGTAGACCCCTGGGTAAAATAAAGCTCAAATGTCAAATCGGCGACCTGAAAACAGAAGTCACGTGTTACGTAATAGATGTGGACACATCGTACAATCTGCTATTGGGGAGACCCTGGATCCATAGCAATCTAATCGTGCCCTCCATGTTACACCAATGCATGAAGTATGTCGACGAAGACGCGAATGTGAAGACGCTCATTGCGGAGAAACAACCCTTCAAAGGAGTTGAAAACTACTTTACTAACGCGTTGCTGTATCAAGATGCGTTTGGCGTCGCAGATCGGCCCGTTCAAAATGACTCTGATAGTGGCGAAGAGGCTGATACAGAATCAGGATCCGAAGATTCGGAATCCGAGGATGTAATTTGGGATGGTGAGCCCATTGTGATAAGCCTCGAAGGCCTTGATGTAAATAACGCCATTCACTCTGATGGTGAATTGGTGATAAATAAAAATCTGGAATTTGCTTATTCTTCGGGTGTTGATTCTGAGCCCTCAAGCACTAGCACAGATGCATTTAGCGACTGTGTAAATGAGATATATTCTCTGATTTCCTTCCAAGCACCTATCCGATCATCCTTATATGAATTAAGTGATGACGTCGAAAGTGCTGACCAAGCTATTTTTGAGGTCCCTCCCAAAAACGGAACCCAAAATGCCATAATATTTGGAAGAGCAAGTCACAGGAACAATGAGAAATGCTCAGATTATGACGAAGAACAGGGAAAACCCGAGTTCTTCCATTATGATGAAAATTCCCGTGGAATAATAAAGAAAATGGGATACAATCTGGCCGAAGGCAGGGGATTGAATTTCGGAAAAGGAATGAAGACAATCCTTCAACCTTTTGTCCCCGAAGGGAAGACGCCAGACTATTACCAGAAAATTGGCAGGGGGTTGGGATGCATCACCACTCCCGAGGCTTCCTCAAGCGATAAAGCTGAGGAAAGATAGTACAATCATTCGTCAGAATCATCATGTTGGGATTCAGATATTAGCACAGGTGTGATTTTCCACGAGGTATCCGCGAATATGGCTTCCGCGATCCAAGAAGACGAAGATTTGGATGAAACCTCACCGGTAAGAGACGACCCTTGGGACAAGCATCTTAATATGGAGTGGGAGATTCAGTTTGAACAGCGGGAGCCCCCAACTGAAGATAAAGTGATCCAAATTAATATGGGAGATGAAAAGAATTCTAAACCCATATTTATAAGTGAGAACCTATCCTCGGAAGAAAGGAAAGAATTGATATCCCTCGTCCGCGAATACATTGACATTTTCGCTTGGAGTTATGAGGAGATGCCAGGGTTGGATCCAAGCGTGGAGGTTCACAAATTGAAGATCCAACTGGAAGCTAAGCCAGTAAAGCAGTAACAACGAAGATTCTGCCCAGAAATCATGGAAGCTATAGAAACTGAAATAAAAAAGTTGATCGCGTCAGGCTTTATTCGCGAGGAACAACACCCTGATTGGGTCGCAAATATAGTTCCCGTGACCAAGAAAAATGGAAAAATCCGAGTCTGTATAGACTTTAGAGATTTGAATGAGGCTTGCCCCCAAAGACGAATTCCCATTACCCATCACTGATATTATGATAGATAATACTTGTGGGTATGAGCACATGACGTTCATGGAAGGATTCTCGGGATATAATTAAATAAAGATGTATCCCGATGATGAGAAGCATACGTCCTTCAGGACACCACTCGGAGTATACTGCTATACAGTAATGCCCTTTGGTTTAAAGAATGCACGTGCTACGTATCAACGCGCCATGAATGCAATTTTCCAAGAGCACCTCCGGAAAACAGTGGAGTGCTACGTGGATAACCTAGCAATTAAGAGCAGAAACAAGAAGATCACTTGAAAGATTTGAAGACAGTGTCTGACCTCATGAGGAAGCACCAGTTCAAGATGAATCCAGCTAAGTCTTTCCTGGGGGTCTCTAGTGGGAAATTCCTCAGTTTTGTCATAACTTCGAAAGGAATACATCTTGATCCAGATAAAGTCAAAGCTATCCAAGACATGCCACCTCCCCGTAACCTCAAAGAGTCAAGAGGGTTGCGAGGCAGGCTGGCGTATATTCACAGATTTATATCAAATTTATCTGGTAAATATCAACCTTTCACCAGATTGATGAGGAAAGGAGTGTCGTTCATCTGGGATGACACATGCCAAAAGGCTTTTGAAGAGATCAAACAATATCTCACGAAGCCACCAGTGCTCGTGTCCCCAGTTTCGGGAAGGCCCTTCCAGTTATATGTAAGGGTTATGGACCAATCATTGGGCGCTTTGCTAGCGCAAAAGAATGAGTCAGGCCATGAACAAGCCATTTACTATCTCAGTAGAATGATGATCGGGGCGGAACACCGGTATAATCCCGTGGATAAAGAATGTCTAGTGTTGGTGTTCGCAATACAGAAAATGCGACACTACTTAGTTGGACAAACTATCCACGTTGTAACGAGAGTTAACCCTCTGAGAATATTAATGACTAAACCTGGGTCATTAAATTCAAGACTATCCAATTGGGCTATTTTGCTATCACAATATGATATGCACTTCGTCCCACAGAATTCTATCAAAGGACAAGCCGTAGCCGACTTCTTGGCCAAACATCCAGTCCCGGCATCCTCGAGGTTATATGAACAAATCCCAAGAGAGTTGGAGGAACGAGATTTAATTCCAGAAAAGGATGGTTCGAGAAGGTCTTCCGAATCAAATACGATTTTGAAAGGTGTATGACAATTTTTCTTTGATGGTGCCTCCCGAATGGGATCCAAAGGAAAGACGAAAGGAAAGACGACAGCGGGGGTGGGAGTTGTTCTCGTCTCTCCTCGCAACCACATCATTCCTCAAGCTTACTCATTGACAAGCTCGTGCTCCAACAACGTCGCGGAATACAACGCCCTCCTAATCGGCTTAAGAATAGCCAAACAACTGGGGGTCAAATATTTGGAGGCGTATGGGGACTCTCAACTCGTTGTAAACCAAATAAAAGGGGAGTACGAAGTCAAACATGAAGACCTCCTGCCGTATTATCATGCGGTGATCAAGGTCGCTAACGGTTTCACTGGTTTCTATATCAGCCACATAAAGCGCCACCTCAATAGTTATGCGAATTCGCTAGCTTCCTTGGCTGCCACATTAGCCTTGCCCAAGCATGCTAAAGGCAAATTATGGTAAGCAACAAGGAGTTGTTCTGTTCAAAGGATGAGCTCAAAGAAGAAGCGAAAAAACCACAAGAAAACGAAGCTGACGCTTGCGCATCTAGACTATAGCCAAGGGATTGGCATTTTCCTTATATAGACTATGTCCTTTACGGGATATTACCCGAAAGTTTAAAAGAAGCCAAAGTCATTCATAGAAGGGCCATCCGGTTTTACTACAACGCGGAACTCCAGACGTTGTACAGAAAATCCTACGACGGAGTTTTACTTCGCTGTCTTTCCAACCGCAAAGCTCAAAAAGTACTCGAAGAAACTCATGCTGGCATCTGTGGAGCACATCAGCCCGGACCGAAACTCTGGAATAGAATCCAAAGGATGGGTTATTATTGTCCTAAGATGATGATAGAAGCAGTCAACTACGCCAAGAAGTGTAGGGCCTGCCAAATACATGTAGACTTTATACATCAAGCTCCAGAATATCTCTACCCGACGGCTACATCATGGCCGTTTAAGCAATTGGGTATGGACATCATAGGGCCAATTTCTCTGCCATCAACGAGAGGACACCGGTTCATTTTGGCCATAACTGATTACTTTTCAAAGTGGACTGAGGCCATCTCCCTGACCGAAGTAAAATCGTCAGATGTTATCAAGTTCATCAAGCACTATGCACTTTATCGCTTCTGAGTGCCTAGAAGAATAATTCATGATAACAGACCTCAGTTTGTAAGCCAAGTGTATTCTAGATTCTGCAACAAATACAGGATCGAGGATGTGGCTTCATCGCCGTACTACCCTGCAGCCAACGGTCTAGCAGAAGCCTTCACTAAGACCATTGTAAAACTTCTTAAGAAGTTTGTGTCATCCAATCAACGGGATTGGGACGAAAAGCTCGAAGAGTGTCTGTGGGCATACCGAACCACAGTCCGAACTCCCACCAATGCCACGCCATTCTCCTTGGTATATGGATCAGAAGCGGTCTTGCCTTTGGAGATCCAAATCCCTTCATTACGAGTCGCGTTAACAACAAGGATGACAGAAGAAGAAAAACATCAGCAAAGGCTCCAAGAGTTAGAAGCCTTGGATGACAAATGCTTAGAAGCTCAACAGAGTATCGAGCTATACCAGGCGCGGATCTCCAGAACCTTTAACAAAAAGGCTAAACGAAGGACTTTTAAGAAAGGTGATCTGGTCCTGTCAGTTAGAAAACCAATCATAACAAGCCAGAAACCTAGGGGAAAGTTCTAGCCAAAGTGGGAGGGACCCTTCGTCATTAATACGGTCTACTCCAATGGGGCGTATCGGTTGACAAAGCCTAATGGTGACAAGCTCCTAATGCCAATCAACGACAAGTTCTTGAAGAAGTATTATCCTTAGCAAAATTGCAGAACATCAGTTACAATACGGCCTGGGCAGTTCTATGCTAGTCATGAGCAAATAGTTTCTCTGTAATCAGAACTTCGTCAATGAAAGTTCTTGGTGCCGGACTAAAAAGCCTTTACTTCGTGAATCAGATTTTTCGTCATATCAAATTTGCCAAGTTAAATATTACCTCTGGCGAACCAGATTTCATTTTTTCAAAATTTGCCAAGTTAAATATTACCTCTGGCGAACCAGATTTCCTTTTTCTAAAATTTACCAAGTTAAAAATTACCTCTGGCGAACCAGATTTTCCTTCTATCAAAATTTGCCAAGTTAAAAATTACCTCTGGCGAATCAGATTTCCCTGTCCACTTAGATTTGCCAAGTCAATAACACATTTGGCGAATCAAGTTTATCAACAAGAAGTTCTTTCATGCATAGTAGTTTTGGGTACTTAGAAAATTATGATTCATTTCGAAATTATCAAGTTAACAGTTACCTCAGGTAATCAACATCAGAATCATCTTTCAGATATTCTCAGTTACGTAGAAAGAAAAGAACTTCTTTATTGATCAACAAAATAAAATTACAGAGAATTCTCTAAGTGCTATACAGCCAATAAGAGTAAATACAAATCACTAAAAAAGAGGAAACTTGCTTCTGTAACCTTCTCTTTTGGCATGGTTCAGATAAAAAAGTTTGCTTCTGCAGGTCCTTCTTCTGGAATGACAGACTTGTTTCTGTAACCGCCTCTTTCGGCATGGTTCAGATCAAAAAGCTTGCTCCCTGGCCTCCACTTTCAATTTGCTCTTGTAGTCTCTTTTTTTTAAGGATGGCTTAAAAAGCATAATCTTGTTTCTTCTTTCCGATCACAATCAAGGACCTCCTGGTTGGTTCCCCCAGGGATGATTCCAGTGAATTGATTAGTCTAAAACTGGGCATACCAAATGCAAACCCCAGCTATATAGCTGACGAGTTGTGCAAATTCAAGGTCCTGGTCATTAGTACCCCAACCCTATGGGATACTAGGAAAGAAGAAAGACAATGCCCCAGACCCGAAATCTTTTCTCTCATGAAAAATACATGAGACCTTCCAAGCCCCTTGAGGCATTGGAAGCAACTACGAGCTCATTGGGTCTGGGCCATTATTAAGGAGAATGACTAGATTATCTCCTGCAGTCGAAAAAAACCTTGTTAAAAAGAAAGAAAAAGAAGGAAGAGGAGGGTATGAATCAGAAGAAGAGATATACCTTAATTAAGGAAAATGACTACGGTCAGAAGAACCTTGTCGGTGAGACACCCCGCTGGATTGATGCAGTCTGGAGGTCTTGTGACATGCCAACTCTTATCCATCACTTCGGTTGAAGAAGAAGAAAACATAGCTGCGCTGGTGGATCGACTACAAAACAGAGAAAGAGAAAAGAGTCAAAAAGAAATTTTCTCACGGCTGAATGATCTTTCATTGAAGAGAGCATGTGCCTTATATAGGCGAGCTGCTAACTGTGATCTCTTGTTTAGAAGAGATAAAACCGAAATCCTCGGTCAAGATTTTCAGTTCAGATCTCAACAGAATTTATTACTGTTGCATGGGACGCTTAGATATCGCAACCCGGAGATCTCGTCATTAATAGAGGCATGCAACGCTTGGAATTCCATGCCCAAACGGCTGCGTCCCATAGCTCGCAGAAGTCTTTACAAATTCTGAAAAATCTACTGTCTATTCTGCGAACTTCCAGACGAAGTATCACGGACTAGAGTTCTGAAACCCGGGTTGCGGGTCAGATATGGATAGTGTAAATCCGCGAACCTCAAAATTCACGTGACTTAAGAAAGTCGCGTAACAGATATACAGATACCAGAGTTTTACGATGGTTCGCAAACTTCGGACAAAAGATGGCAAGTTCGTTACAAATCTCTGAAGAATAACTGCAGAATCATACCTCGGAAGGCCAAAATGAGGTTCGCCATAAACAACAAGGGAACTATTACAAAAAAAGAGGGAACCTAAAACAGTGTACACAAGAGTTGTACAATTCAATGGTTCAAGAGGGCCTTTATTTTCTCCTCTGCGTCATTAATGTCTTGCTGAAGGATCTCATAAGCTTGAACAGTGCTTGGCGACGCAGTTCCTCGTCACTAGTGATAACATTCTGTGCTGCAGCAGATTCCAGCGAATCCAATTCAGCTTGCATCGCCTGGAGATCCTGGATTTATTGTCCCTCTGACGCGACAAATCGACGAGATTCCTCATTGACTCATCACGTTCCTTGGTGATCTTGGCTAGGAAAGCTTGGGCTTTGGAAATGGTCTCTTGAGTCCTAGTGATGGCTTGATCATGGCCCTTGACAATTGAAGCAACGACTTCCACTTGAAGAACCAGAGACTCGCGGTCTGATTGACTCTTTTCTAAAGAGGCCTTGCAAACATTTGCCCTCTCCCGAGTCTCCTTTTGGAACTTAAGCTGTTCCTCTCTCAGCTTCTGGAAAATGATTTCCACTGTCTCAGATCTATCAGCACTTCTGGCTTTCGATAGGAATTCAGCATGCTTCTGAAGCTAAGTTATCATGAGGCTAAAAGGAGCAGCTCTATCCTCTCCACCAATGCTAATAATACCAGTTAGATAAATGTTGAGAACATTGGCGACCGAAGCAAAAGGAACCGCCTTTAGTATTTTATCGATACAGCGGTCCAGGAAGTGAAGGAAAGTCTCCACTGTGTCCTTCAACAAATTATTCTCAAGCATGTCAATCTCTGCATGAGAAGGAGTGATATTGGTTGAGGCAGAAGCAGGTTGATCCGTAACAAAGCTAGTACCAGGAGGAATGGCACCCCTGGAGATTTTCACGGAGCTACCAATCACAGCCTCTTGAACTACAGCATCAGTTGGAGTAGCTGTGGCCAAAACCATAGACATGGCAGCCGAGAGAATCACTGCTTCTGAAACATCAACCGCAGAAGTAGTGACTTTGGGTGTCTCACTCGTTTCAGCTCCCGCGATGGTATTGTCTGGGGAAGCCACCTTCGCACCCATACACTCTAAATCCGGAGTCAAAACTGGAGCTAGCAAAAAAAAAAAAGAAGAAAATTGGCAGTTAAGTATTACAATATCATTTGATAAAATAGCATAATTACTGAAGAGAGAAGATGAAGACCTGAAGGTTAGATGCTGGATTCTCCAAGTCTATACACTTCAGGACCAAAAACTTCAGGCCCGTATACTTCGGTTCGAACCTCCTCGCTCAAAAAGACATATTTTCCATGATCTAAAGGAGGAGTAGAAGAGCGAAAACTGTCACTACTGGCGTCATCATCATCGCCCCATTCGTCTTGGTCTTTAGAAGGAGGTGCTGCTTTTGGGAGATCTGATGCGCGAGTCTCCCCAATAATTTGCACTTCATCATCTGTAGTGCCCTGAGCAACAGGAACCACAGAGCCGAAGGAGCACTAACTTCAACATCGGCCTAGCAAATAGGAGGAATAGAATCCCTTTGAGTAGTGGGAGAAGGATCATTGTAAAGAACAGGTCCTTGGTTCCGACACCTCTTGAGGGAGCAGAGAATTAAGGAGGAGTCATCTTCATCCTCCTTGGATTCTTCAGTGAGGGAGTCAACAACTGGAGTGGGTGTTGCAATTCCTGTCCCAGACGGGGTGCTCTGCGAATCAGTTCTCTGCTGAATGGCAGGCAAGTCACTAAGACGCCTTAGCCTCTTTCGCTTATGTAAAGACTTCTCGGGAGAAGACTGCGGTGGAGGAGAAGTCTTCCTCGACGTCGAATCAGGAGAAGCATCAAGGGAGGCAGCCTAAACCGGTGCATCAGTGTCCTCTTCCCTTTGTTCCGATTCATTGGATGTGCTGTCCCCCCTGAAGTCCTCCATCCCTGCCACCTTTGTGCTGCCGGCCCTATTTTTCTGGGCATACCAGGATCTGATCTCCCGCAGACTGGTATGATGTATGTTGAAATTCTGAGGAGCAGAGTTAGCAACCGCAAACCATTACAGAAGCAGAAGTTCATACTTGAGTTCGGGGTCTTGAGCGGAAGATCAAATTTGGCGTGAGTTCCACCTGCGATGAAGTGAAACCAAGCTCGAGCTCCCTCAAGAACATTCCCAACAAAGCTTAACTCTCTATTGGGATTGCCAACGTAAAGCTGATTATACCCAAACTGTCGGGCAAAACGACTCGGGTAGTAAGGTTCTATATAGCAGAGGTTTCCCAAACGAAGGACCAAATGTCCTGGGCGGATGTTTATCAACCACCAGAAACATCCCGAGGATAGGGTGGTAAATTTATCAGCGCCAGCAGTGTCCGCCAACTCTTCCCTGTATCCAGCATTCGGGAAGTATGAGAAACATCTGAATAACTCAAAAGTTGAGAAATGACGAAGGGTTTTGCGGATCGCGGCCATGTAGCCTCCCTTCCACTGCGACCTCTCATAGTGCTGCACTTTGTGAGCACTTAAGTCAATCTGCGAATCTGCAGGACTCATCAAAGTAGGGCAATGTAGAACCAGCCAAGCCATCAAATAAGTATAAGGGAGTTCTATACGCGGATTAGGAGTCTTGATGACAGGGTCTCCTTTCTTCCTCTGCTCCTTCTTAACATTGCAAAATTTATCAGATATTCTTCTCAATCCGTTTTGGATACTGCATACCATAGCGAGCAACAAACTGAGTCGCCTACCCAATGCCAGTAGAACGGCTGGGTATACGGCCCCAATGGGTATGTTTTCCTGCGAAGGAATAATACACTTTTTCAGCCAAACCAGCAAATAACCCGCCAAGAAGGCAGGGTCAGATAAGGGTTGAAGGGCCTGATAATGAAAACTCTCGAAGGACGTCCCAGCTTTGAAAACGTCCTCGTCAGCTTCGGCAATATAAGCATCTGTCCCGAAACTTGCAATTCTTCTCTCAACCTCCTTTTCAGAAACTGGAGGAAGGCGAATGAAGCTCGGATTACTCCCAGAAAAATTGGGTAGAAGATATTGCAGCCACTTCTTTGGCTTCAAACTGCGGGTGCCCGATGTGTGGGTGCATATATGATAATGGCAGAGCAATTCCCAGTAAGTATCATAAGCCAAAGGATCCTGAGTCTTCAACAGATGGAGTTCTTCTCCAGTAGGGACATACTCTTCATACGGGACGTCTCCCATAGGCAAGCCCGAGACCTCATGCATCTCGTGGAGGGCGAAACACCACTCGCCTCAAGGGCAAAAGATTGTACAAGTATCAGGATTATACAATTCTAATAAAGCAAAGAAATGAATCTGCTAGCGGGAATGCCATGCTGAACAGCCCTGATGGCTCGATACAGCCCCGCATGATGAAGCTGATCTCTAAATGATCGCAGAAAGAAGTTAGTAAAGACCGCCCACTCTCCTTTTGAAGAATAGTGAACCCATCCAGGGGGACGAAAATCCTGAACATGAAACTCTCCTTGTGCATTGGTAAAACGGTGCAGGAAAGTCTGCACGATTATAGGAACTTCGCCTCTGGGGAGATCGTGTTTAAGCAATCCCGGCAGCAATCTGCGAAAGCTCTTCCCAGTACCACGAGGAAAATCACCTTGAGCATTGAAGCCCCCCAACAAGATACCGTCTTGTGGCCTGTTTACGTGCCAGTCCATTCGCCTGGGCACAGAAAGGGACTGAAAGAATAAGAATGGATAAGATCTCTCCATATTGGGGAGAAACAAGTGGCGACCTTCAACTTGGCGAAGCCACTTGTAATCGCCATCTTCCAAACCACTGTCGGGCATTGAAATATGGTCCCCAAACAAAAAGACAGGTTTGAGCAACGGAGACCGATTATCTCCTTCGAAAGATACATTGGTCATCAGTTTTCGCAATGTTGAGCGAGAAGAGTTGAGAATCTTGTCTTCTCTCTCTTGGTTATCTGAGGCTGTACAATGGAAAAAGACATGACCAAATCTGAACTCTTTCTTCCCATCATAGCCGTTAGAATATCCGAAATAATGATCCTTTTGCCAAGGATTCATGGTGTAATCAACTGCAAAAGACATTCAGATTCAGAGATAAGAAGAAAAAAGATGAGAATAATGATCCTTTCGAATTTTTTTATTTACCTCCGATCAAGGGTTCCTGCCGAACCACTATCGAACTAGAAGTTGCTCGAGAATCTTGACGACCACTAGCAGCAGAATCAGAGGAAGAAACTTTCTTCGGCATCCTTTATAGATGGAGAAAATCCTTCGCACAGAAAATAGAAAGCTATAGGAAATTAAAGACGAGAAGTCTAAGGAGTCCAAATAAAGAACTCAAATTTCAAATTTCAAAAGATAAGGGCAACCTCTCGTAAAGTGGAGGTTATATAGCCAGTGATTTGACGGCCATAATCTCCGAACAGACCTGATATCTGGCTTGAATCGTGTGGATACCTTTTCATTTAATGCGGCTCAGAAAAATGCCTCGAATCTGACACCATGGAAAAGCAACCGCCTGCCAGCCTTCCCGCAAAAGTCCGCGACCCTAATACAGAGTCGGTTTCTTCTCAAAAAAAGCGAAGTTTGCGACCCTAATACAGAGCCACTTTCTTCTCAAAAAGCGAAGGCTCGCGCCCCTTCCGAAGACAATTCGCGATCCTAATACAGAGTCGTCTTCTACTCAAAGATGAAGGCTCGCGCCCCTAATACAGAGACGTGTTCCTTCCAAAGCGAGAATCTGCGACCCTAATACATAGTCGTTTTCTACTCAAAGATGAAGGCTCGCGCCCCTAATACAGAGACGTGTCCCTTCCGAAGATAGTTCACGCCCCTAATACAGAGACATGTTCTTTCCAAAACAAGAGTCGCGCCCCTAATACAGAGACGTGTTCCTTCCAAAACAAGAGTTCGCGACCCTAATACAGAGTCGTCTCCTACTCAAAGATGAAGAGTCGCACCCCTAATACAGAGACGTGTCCCTTCAAAAGCAAGAAGCAGTAGTGGCGCTAATACAGAGTCACAGACTTCAAACAAACGCAATAGAAGATCTAATACAGAAGATTATATCCAAAGTATTCTGAAACTCCTCAAAGAATCACGAGAGTTTTGGAAACTTTGGAGGGGGTTTTGTCGGCGAAAAATTCTGGAAAAGCAAAGCAGATCCACGAATTCAGAGACAGAAGTCCGCAATTCATCGGATCCGCGGATCTAAGAAACTGAGGTCCGCGAATCTAAGAAACTAAGGTCCGCGAACCTAAGAAACTGAGGTCCGCAAATCTAAGAAACTGAGGTCCGCGAATATATGAAACTGAGGCCCGCGAACCTAAGAAAATGAGGTCCGCGATCCAGACGACGGAACAGGTTCGCGAATCTAAAGCTGATATTCGCAATACTACCCATAGCTTTCCGGTGGGGGCTTAATACAAAGTCACCTGACCCGAACAGAAGAATTGCTACTTCAGATCGTGTGAATAACTACCGAACGAATGCAGCGGCGTTATTTCGATCGTGGGAATAACCACCTAACGAATACGGCGGTACCTCTCGAGTAGTGGGAGCTAACGGTTGAGCAAAATATGGCGGGACGTTACTCCAAGCCCCCTATAAAAGGCAGGAAGCGAAAGAGATACAGAGGGATAGAAACGGACGTCTTCTCCCAAAAGTTACCCCTCGTGATCAAGAGTAAAGCGCCTTTTTCTTTCCTTTAGCCAACTGAGAAAAATTGTACGGAGTGTCAACGGAGAGCAGGATCGTCCTCCATAGCTACCTAGAAACCCAACCTTAAACAAAGAGGAAAATCTATCTTCCTCATTTTCTGTAAACGGGAAACCGTTCGATTGTAACTCTTTTATTGAAAAGACTTTGATATAAAGATCGTGCAACTTTCATTGCGAACAATATATATATATATACATACATATATACATACATACATATATACATACATACATATATACATACATACATATATATATACATACATATATATATATATATATATATATATATATATATATATATATATATATATATATATATATATATATATATATATATATATATATATATATATATGAGAAAAATGGAAATAAACTGACAGCTCACGCAAGTTATCTGAGCTACGGTTTATTTCCACCATTTCCCATAATTTAAAAAAAAAAATTATTTTTGTGGATTATGATGTCGACCCCCAAGGTTCACTCATACCCAATTTTTGGGTTTTAGTTTAGATTTGGTACTCCATCAAGTTAATACAAAATTAATGGTTTTCAATGAATAAAATATTTTATATTCACTAGATGAAAAGGTAATTAAGCTCCAAAATTTATGAAATTTGATCTAAAAGAAGTTAAGGATGTAGAGATACTAATTCTAGAAAAAATTAAAGAAAAATTATTGAAATACTATATTTTTTCCGCAAACGTACCTTTTTTGAGCTGGCGACTCACCTAAAGTGTGTGTGTAGACATGCACACACATATACATACATAAATATATACATACATAAAAATTATATCCAAGAGGTAATATTGGATCTGTATAAATATATACAAAAGCAAAAGAACTTTCAAGTTTGATTTGGAAATGAGATAATTGTGTCTAGTAAACCTTATAGATATTGTCCAGTAGTAGTAGGTAATAGAGAATTTTACGATATATTGGTCTTAAACCATTATGGCTTTGATGTAATCTTAGGCATGAATTGATTTTGCTCTGTATGTGGCACCCAAAATCATACTGGATCTATTATCTACCGTAGTGGAGCATACAAATCACACTGGTAGGCCCAGTACTGGTAGGTAATAGAGAATTTTATCTACCATAGTGGAGAAATCCTACATAACCATTTAATAATACTACTCTATGATGCCCCAAATCACACAGGTGGGCCCGAGTGTATCCTAATAATGGATTGGGTGTCACTAATGGGCACTCTCAATACTGGAGCACGAGACCTTTTTTCTTTTTTAAATAAATACAAGCAAGATATATGGAAGCGTGAATACAAGATATAAACCACATGTCTGATTTTATCTGCCACAACATCACAAGTATAAATATAACAATATCTAAAAATATATTTACATAGAAATAATAAGTAACATGTACGTCAAGAAGGTTGCTCATGTAGAGTCAAATATAGTATCATAACAGAGCAACTCAAATACTAAATATATATAAGAGTGTTCAGATACCACGAACAAAAGAAGAAAATAGGAAACATGCGTGCATACAAACCAAAATGAAATATATACAAAAGGATAAGGATCCTACAAAAAGCTGGATACTGGCGCTCGTCCTACTCCTGAAAATATGGATCCTTAAGGACTGGCTCCTTCTCCTCTGCTACCACTGTTTTAGCTGGCAGACCTGGGGTGTGATAATTCCAAGGGGTAAAAAAACAAATCCAAACTCGTACAATTTTATAGGAATCATATCAGTGTGGTATGCTAAAATGAATAATATAAAAATGTGTGTGAATAAATCTTAAAGTATGCTAAATTGAACATGAATCATGATGTACATGGTATATGTAATATAACATGATCAAGCAACATGGTATACCAAATATAACAGGAATCATGTGGTATAATATAACATGAATCATGTAGTACATGGTATGAATAATATAATATGAATCATGCAGTACATGGTACATATAATATGATATGAACAAACAACAAGATATACCAAATATAACAAGAATCATGCGGTATGTGACATGCATAAGAAAACTTGATTCATGAAGTAATTGGTGTATGTAGCATAATATGAATACACAAATAGAAACAAACTCTATCCTATTAGTTAGAACTGAATGGTGGGGTTTTCATGTGTTCTACGAGTGTACCATATATGCCCAGTACCATGGTCCAAGCCCGGTCATCACAAACTGGATTGCTGCTAGGCGAACTAGATATCTTGTACATATCCGGGATCATGGTCCAAACACCGGTCTCCAAACGAAACAATAGTGCTGCTAGGCACAACTAGGAAACCGATAGTGCTAGTATACAAATGGCGGATACATCCCAAGCAAGACAAGAGACACCCACAATACGTTCTTTATTCTACCATTCATTTTTTTCACACCCACAATGCAGTAAATGCAAAGTATTAATATGACATATGCAATAAAGGTACATGTTTTAATAGCCAGGTAAATATGAAACAACAAGTATATCAACACTAGCAAGTATAAGAGTAATATAATACTAGCAGGTATAAGAATTACAGGACAAAAGTAATACTGGCAGATACAAGAGTTACAGGACATGCTCACGTACATGAGGCATCATTTCCAAGCAAAAATAACATGTACATATAGTAACATGCATAATCAAACATGTGCATGTAAATCAGGTGAAGATGAAATGATATGCACATCAATACTGGTGAGTATGAGAGTAATACTAGTATGTACAAGAGTTACAAAATATGTTTACGGCGTGAGGTATCATTTCTATAAATACTAACATGAATAAATAACATATGTGCATGTACATCATATCTTGTATTTAGTAGTATATGCATAAATATGACATGTATGCCTAAATATTGGCTATGCAAGGTCTAAAATCGTTATGTATATGTAATAACAATAGTGATTGGATATATGTACATGAGTATCATATCATAAAAAAAGAGCTATATGCACAAATATAGAACATATGCTTAAATTGCTGCAACTCAGTGGACATGTCAGCGTTACAGGTGCTGCTTGACTAGTGCAAAATAGAATTAGAGACTAAAATTTAATACAGTTGTAGAGAACTCAATTATCTTTCTAATGTATCATAAATAAGTTTAATTGGAGTTATACAACAAAAGTTATGGTTGTTTTACTATATACATGCTACTGTTGCTATGAACTTAGTATAGCTGAGCCTTCCAAATTAGATTGGACTAAGATAATATTAAATTTAGATTCTAAGAATTTCATCAGTCCTAAATAATTTAATTAGCTTTCCATTAAAACTTTAATGGGCTTAATTAGAGTTATAGAGCAAAAATTATAGTTATTTTACTATAGACATATTGCTGCTATTATGGACCTGGTATAACTATGATTTCAAGATTTGATTTGTCTATGATAACATTAAATTTAGAGTCTAAGCTTTCACCAGTCCTATATAATTCAATAAGGTTTCTAATAAAACTTTAATGAGCTCAATTATAGTTCTAGAGCAAAATTTATGATTTATTTACCATGGATCTATTGCTATGGACCTAATATAGAAGTAAGGAAAATTCCAAATTTGATTTGCCAGAAAAAGAATTAAATTAGAATCTAAGATTTTGGACAATTACATATAATTCAATTAGCTATCCAATGAAACTTGAATAAGTTTAATTAGAGTTTTATAACAAAAGTTATGGTCATTTTACTATCACTAACTACTGCTATGCTACTACTCTAGATAGTATTAAGTAATGATTTTTCACGCTATTTTTGGTTTGGTAAATGGCTAAATTAGAGCCTGATGTAGTTGAATGAATTGTAATTTTGTGAATCCTCTTTCAAATGATACTGGAATGAGATCAATCGGAGTTATACGGAATATCCAGTTTTCCTTGTGGTGATACGGTACGTGATGGCTTAGTTTGGATCGTGGTACCGGGCATGTACAGTATACTCCTAGAATACATGAAAATCTCACAATTCAGTTCCAAACTAATATGATAGAGTTTGCATCTTTATATTATGCTATATACACCAATTATTTCATAATTCATGTTTTCTTATGCATGTCATGTACCACAT